>JASANC010001586.1:0-37541 GCA_030248135.1 Theristus sp. LFF4_11 | reverse complement strand
GATCGAAAAATTCAGCTCCGAACGAAACAACTTTCTACCCAGTAATCCAAAAACTCACTGCACCCAACTCACTATCGCTTTATTTCACTGAGGCGTCAAACTCCACTTTAGCTATGGTCCTCCATGACCTCGAGCAACGCCGGAAGAACACAGATGAATCGAAACTCCGCTCCACTCTAGCTGCGGTCCTCCATGACCATTCGAGCAGCGCTGGAATTCCAAACTGTAGAATCGCTCCTCTCGACAGATGCTCCAAGGTCTCGACTCGCTCCTTTCTCCTTTTTCGACTGACACTCCAATCCCGATGCTTCGATCGTTTAGAAGTTGATCACAGGAGCACCAAGCTAACCGCGGTCCTCCATGACCATTCGGGCGGCGCAAGAGCTCAACTGTACGGACGCTCCAGTCAACGGACGCTCCAAAGTCTCGACTCGCTCCTATCCTGTTCAGCCGGCGTTCGATCGGCGGGACCTCCACTGAAATGTGCACCCCGGGTGTAACGATCACTCTGGACTGCCAACGCTCCGGATTCCCCGGCCTCGAACGCTGATGTGGGGATCAGAGCGCTCGGATCTTCGTCGACCTGCACTTTTGCTCAAAGTGAAAATACACGTTTGCGTTTGGTTGTGTGTGTGTGTGTGTCAGTCGTTAATATTTCCACAGTTAATTCCAATTCAATCTCTTTTCTCTTTTTTTCTCTTTATTATTTATTCAAATAAACAGTCGATAGCAGAGGAATAAAACGGCGCCGCTTCAATAAAACTTTCTCGACGTTAATACAGGAAACCGGTCAGTAGCAGAAGAATAAAACACGTACTGGCACAACTGACACCGAACAATAGCCGGGCACGGTTATTTATACAGTAAGTCACGTGACACCGGATTAACTGGGGTTAGGAAAGAAACAACCAATCAATACACAGCAACACAAAGCATAAACCAATCAGACGCGCCCACAACTACCGATCAGAAACGAGTAGGCGAGTGTCTGCACACACGCACCCTGTTATACGCAGTCACGCCAGGCACTCCCAGCACGCGAAAAGAGAACGGTGCGCCGCAAGGAAGCATGAGGCTAAAGTAGGCCATTACACCCCCCCCCACCAATAATCCCCCCCCACCAATAAACCCCCACCCCTAAAAGTCGCTGACGTATTAATCCCCCATGGGGGTTTATTGGGGGTAATACGGTAACTAGCGCAATCAATGACAAAAAACTGAAGCTGAAAAACGGACTCTAACGGATTGTCGTCTTTGGTTTCTTGTTCATCTTGCCTGATCTCGGAAATTCGCTGTTCGGCTTCTAAATAACAATCAAGTAATTTAGACATTCTCTTGAACAGTGCTCAGTTTATTGATAAAAAATTTCGCTGCTCACGGGTCAATCTATCCTGCAACTGCGCAATTTCATCATCTTTCTGTTGAACAATGGCACTGATGCGAGCAATGAGCACTTCGCGACCAGTGGACGTGCTCAGGGCAGTCAATGAGCCCATGGAGCTGCAAAACATGAAGTAAACAGTAATCCAAAAACAATTCAAAGCAATTTTTAATAAATAAAATAACTTTATCAAAACCAGCATGTATAGTTTTTGCTTGATATACATATTTGTGGTGTCAGACACCACCCAATGTGTTGGGTTTTCAAAATCCGGGCCGCAAGCGCGGGCACATTGGAAAGGTTGAAATGCAGTCATTTGTTTTCTTGCTTGATCGTTTCCAGGAGTTCTCTGATTGTGACATCACTATTGCCATAGATGTGATGCATGGTGCGTTCGGTGGCGGACGCAGTTGCGACTCGTCTTTTCAGTCTTGCCAGTTCAGCATCCAAGAGCAATTGGCGAGCGTGCATCTGCTCATTTTCTGCTTTGGTCTGTGCCGAAAAATTAATGCAAACAATTAAAATCAATTAAATAACAGAAAAATCATCACAAACGACCATGAACAAAATTTCCCCCGCCCGAACTGACCGCCGTCAGTTGCTCTTGCAAACGCTGCAGCTCATCCTGTTTCTCCTGCTGCGTAGTCTTTACAGCAGCCTCGTTCTGCTCTGCCTTGGCTTGTTGCTTTTTTGCGAGAACTTTGAGAAACGCAATCGTGATATCTTTACCAGCGATTTTCTCGTGAAGCTTGATCTGAATATTGTTGTTGTTGTCTCTGGTGACATGAACAAACAGAGATATCTATTTTTTCTGTACTTCATTGCGATTGAAAATGTATTATATTGTCTACCGATTCCGTGTTCAATGTTTGCAGCTCTGCGTCTCGTTCATCTAACTGCTTTTCCAGCTTCACGCAACGTTTCGAATTTGTCTCCAACATCGTGAAATCGTTTTGTTCAATATCTGAATACTGTTTTTCAGCGTAAAACTCAGCGTACATAGTATACAGTACTCAGCATATATGAACTGAACTGCCACGTCCAATAAATATGTTTTGTAAAAAACTGTTGTTCATAACTGTATTCAGAAGCGAAGTAAGCCAAGACCAAATCAAACGAGCCTGTGTTTACTGAGGCGTCTTGTGTCACTTGTTGGATGTCTGCCAACGTTTGCAGCAGTTGCACGACGTTCCTCCACTGGCAGCTTTTAGCAGACTGTTCCTGTGCGTCGCTTTCATTGGTCACCAGTTCGTCCAAGCATTGACGCAGTCTGCGCAGTGGCACTGGAACTGCGTGCTCTTCTGTTGGATTGTCAACATCGACGCGATCCACTTTTGAGCCAACTATCGGCAGGCATTTCCGCACTTCCGTCTGAAAGAATTCCCACAGCTCTTTGCGACTATCATTGCAGCAGCACAGAGCATTCAAATGTGTCATACACCAACGTTTGTCTGATCACACCAATTCGCCAACATCAAGTATTCGCCCGTTTTGCTGAGCCCTTCATTCAAGCGTTCGCCCATTGTAGTTCCTTTCATAAACTGTCCAAGCAACGGCAGTACTATTTGTTCCAGTCGCTCTTGTAGCATTTGCTCCAACTCCACTCGGTTGAATTTGTATTCGGCTGCAGTTCAAAAAGTTCAAACAGGAATTCGAAAGAAACTTTTTCAAATAATTTTTACCCAATTGTTTTGACTCGAGAAGCATTTGCCAAGCAGCTTGTTTGATTTGTTCCGGACCAAAATATGAACACAATGTTTGCACTAATGCGCATGGCTCCACTTCGTTCTCAGTGTCTTCGTCTCTGCGCTAAAATTTTAAAAATTAAAGAAATATAATTATTAATTTAAAAAATCCAAAAACATATGGATCACCCTTTGCGCAGTATTCGAAGATTGGTAGTGGAATCTGACAGCTTTCACCAGGCTTTCGTCAACCAATTTTTGTAATGCTAATCGATTGTTTTGCGTTTTGTTATCCAATTGTAACTTCTAAATTTTTTGTATTTCTGTCAAATAAGCAAAGTATCAGATAAAAAAGGATGAGTAAGGTAAATACAGCAGCAAATTAAAAAACCTGTAAATCTGTATTTGCAGTTTCAACTTGATTAGCCAGCTCAACAAGTTGCTCTGAAATTAAAAGAATTAAAATTAAAGCAGCAAGTTTTGACGGCGAACCCGGTTTCCCATCTTCATCTTTCGTCCATAGTTGTTTTTGGAGGTTGGGGGCGTCCCCTCATGACCATTTCAAATCTCAGTCTGAATCAGCTGACGCGCGCTAACATGATCGTGCGTATGAATGTGCATGTGTTCTAAAACTGAAGCGCGTTTTTTTGTGTTTCGTGAATGTGTAGCGAAGCGACGCGCTCTGCGCGCTTCAGCGCGCTTCAACCTCGATGAATGGCTCTTAAATGACCACAAAAAAATCTCAGCAACTTAGTTGAGCTCATCAAGACTGTTGAGATTTTGCTGAGAAATGGTTCTCAGTGCGGGTAACCTAAAAAACATCGTAAAAAAGTAAATTTTACCGTGCAGTTTTTGTTTCGCTTGCAAGGCAGCATGTAATTGCTCATGTTGCTTTGCCATTTTTGTGTCACATTCGCTGTGGGCATTCAATTGCTAAAAAAGTAAAAAACCTAACAAGTTATTATTATCTTTTGTTTGGTTCCAAGACTCAAGAGATATGTAAACAGTTGAATACACGGCGCGGGAATTCAAAATTAATAAAGTACATTGTAGTGATCCGACCGAGTCCCCAAGTAGGGTCGGGTTACCTTAAGGTGCATTCATGAAGCAGTATTTAGTGACTGCGTAGCTATGTTTTAACACAGCTAACGCGTCACTAAATACTGTTTCATGAATGCCGCTTTAGGCCATTCCGAATTGCTACAAAAAAATTGAAACTATTTTGCTTTCTTCGTCTACAAACCCACTGAGTCGCAGAACCCAAAAAATTAACAATAACAGAATGCGTCGAGTCGAAGAAAGTCAATTTTGTTTTGCAATGTCTCTTTGTGGACATTACCAAAGATAACCGCATTTTTTTGCACCTTGTGTGCCCATAATTACGGAGTTGAATGAGGGTAACAACACTCCATACTGAACCTGATGCACAAATGTTGATCGATTCCACGGGGTACAAAACGAAAGATATGTATAGCGAAAGATAGCCCTACTGTATATGAACAGTGAAAATGTATGTTATTATTGTGCATTTATTCAAACGTGTCTGGACTAAAATAACGTCATTTGCTTTAAAAACGCCTTTTGTCAAAGTACAGGCACTAAAATGTCAGTTTGGTGTGACTGATTCGACCTTCACCATTTGTTTAAGGGAAGAAATCGGCTAAACGGAAAGTCTGGTTTGCTGTGACCGACAAGCGCATGTTTTGCGGCACATGACGTCATTAAACACGTTTGAAAAAATATGTCATACCATTGTGAATGTGTCGATTTCAATGTTCCGTCTTGTCAGCTCCGTCTGCAGTCTAACCACTCTGTCTAGCAGCACGTCAACCGATTGTGTGTCTCCAGTTCTCCTCATGTAAGTTTTATTTTCAGGTGTGATTTCATTTCGCTCATTTTCCAATGCAATCCATGACATTCGGTGTGTGTCCGATACCGATGGCGTCCTTTTGTCTGCTCCGTTCAGAGTTGGCGATTTTCGCATGAGCACAAATCCATGATTGTTACTGCCGTTACTGTGCCTCGGCGAGGAATCAATTGAAGCAGCCGCTGTTGCGGAATAATCGCCATTTGCATAAACTGCGTTGTCCATCAAAACTGGCAGTTTACTCCTGTTCGGCGGTGGTCTACTGCTGAACAGCAGCTGTGTTTCCAACTTGTCCAGTCGTTGGTGCAGCTGTTGCATTTCAATTGGAGACGCAGGTTGCAAACAGTGATCGTTGCTGTCCGGTATGGCTGAGGCTGACGAATAGTGTTTGTGTTGAGTGTTGACTCGGTTGGAATTGTACGATTGAAGTTGATGAGTGATGTTGTTGTTGCTGGGCGATGCAGACACTGCGTTGCGAACACTGCCATGCTGATGGTGGCACGCTGGCGAGCGACCGTTCACTGAGTACGATGCTTGACGACTTGGCGGACGTGCTGGCGGCTGCAAACAAATGCCATTTCTTTATTTCAAGAGAAGATACGAAACGAGAGCAAAATGACGAGATGAGACACGTCGCGCAGCAATCGCACCACTAACCAAAGCGACAATCTCCGCTTCAATCCACGAAGAGCCAGCAGAGGTGGCTGAACTGCTGGCAGAGCGCAATTGAGCAGCAGTGCTTGTCTGCTGCTGGTGCCAGCGACGCCGTGGCCGACTCAACGCCGGTGCAGCTCGCGTTTGTGAACCTGAAATATTGCTGTGTTCACTGGTCTCAACTTTCCGTTCCGCATTAAGACAAACAGAGTCAATTAAAATCAATCAGAGCCAAAGATCGTTCGTTTGTGCTGGTTACTGGTTGCATTTGAAATCCTTTGTTTGTGTTGTTGATCTTCAATGGCGTTTCTAACGTCGCTCATTTGTCGACTATGTTTCCCACTGTGGGGATGACAATTGTTGGCACTCAATTCTGTGGCTTCAAAACGATACACCGGCGAATCCGCGAATTGAATCAAATCGTTGTGCTCAAGTTCCCTGAAATTGTAAAAGATAATAACAAACAGACGCTAAAACACTCTACTTTCTGAACCAATTTCTATGAATTTTTTTCTGTGCCAATTATCATGCCAATCTTTCTGCCATGTCCATATTCGTGCATGGCACAAAAAAATAATGCTGGTTGAATTTTCATGACAATTCTTGGCTTCTGACCATGCGCACATGTTCAATATACCTTGGACTGTCCACAAATTGTCCGTTGATCAGTGTTCCATTGGCAGAGTGCAAATCTCTCAGCCAGTAGCTTTGTGTTGACTCACTGAACTCAATGGTGGCGTGCTGTGCGTCTGCTCGGCTTTCGACCTGCATATGTGCGCTAGTTCTAAGTATTTTTTCATCATGCTCAAGTTCAAACTAGAATATAATCGCAGACCGATAACAAAAGATCGCAAGCGTTCGTCCCAACTGTGCTCAACTTTGCTGCTAACTGCAAGCCCCGCACTCTGCCGTCTGTGTGTCCGTCTGTTTCCCCATGTGCCACTCTCGTTAGCATTGTGCTGGTTTTTTTAGAAAAATTGGTTTTTTGCAATAAATTAGTACGGCTAGAACTTCAGCAAATAGGTCTACGCAGAAAAAGTATGAAAAGCCGGTTTGATGGCTGGGTGATTACATGGAACACAGTGAGCTTTTTGCTGTGCTCGCCATGTGTCCGATGTAGTCATAGTAACAGTGTTTGTGCAGTTTTGTCATATTTGAAGTCAGTTAGTTTGGCTGATGCTTGCCACAGAAAACAGTTCTACAAAACATTTGTTTAAAAACTGTATAGGTGTATCAGGCGGCACAACAAGAAGAAGAATCTGTTGTTGTTGGAACATTTATTTTCAAAGTTTTCTTTCAGCCAATTCAAATTCTAAAAATCATTAATCCATGCGTAATCGTATCTCTGACCCCTTATTACCAGCTGACTTCTGTTTTCCCAAAAAGACTCGTTAAAATTTGTGACCTTCCACTATTCGAAGCCCAAGTTGACGAAGACGTATACGTATTCTAATTTTAATGAGGCACCGTAAAGTCTTGACGCCTGTTATTGACACTACATGATTGAACATTTATAACCTTGATGAGCCGATATTGGCGTTTCGGGGAATCTTAATATGTACTATGGTTCAAACGTTATACTTTGAACTCACTGATTCAAAGCAAATGAAATTTGAAGTAATCGATCGAAATAAATGTTAGGGGCGGTATACAATTTTCACGCACTTTGTTGTAACTAGCATTTGATGGTGTTTCACAAGAAACGAAAAAAATTATCTTAACAAATACCGTAAAGTCTTGCATATAAGGTCTCCTTATATAAATTTGAAAATCAAAAATTTCTGAAAAAAGTGGAATTTCGTGTGACAACCTTATAAGTGGGAGGAGGTCTTATAAAGCGAACATTAGGAATTTCGGGCCTTATAAACGGGGTAGGATTTTGACCAAGTCAAAATTTTGAATGTTTTGTTTTAAAAATCGGGTTTCAACAATTCTAATTTCTTTTTTTCAATTTCTCTTTCCGTTCACGTAGACTGATGGATTGAAATCACACTCCGCCCACTTTTGGTTAGGGGTCATGTTGGGGTAAACGGGTAAAAAGAAGCAATGACTGCAAAACGAAATTATAAACGTCACTTTTTTGTTTCTTCAATTCATTTTCATTTTAGAAAAAAGGCTTGGCTTAAGTTAGGGTAACCGGGTAAAAGAAGCATTAGCTTTTTAAAACGGGTTGTTTTTAATGAAAAAAACGTTAATTTTTATATTTTTTTATTCAATCTTACTTCACATACAAAAAGGCTTGACTTAGGTTAGGGTGAACGGGTGAAAATAGCAAAATCATAAACTTCGCATTTTTACTTTGCAAAAAAGGCTTGGCTTAGGTAAACGGGTAAAAGAAGCATTAGCTTTTTAAAACGGGTAAATGAAAAAAACGTTAGTTTTTATATTTTTTATTCAATTTTACTTCACTTACAAAAAGGCTTGCCTTCGGTTAGGGTAAACGGGTAAAAATAGCAAAATCATAAACTTCGCATTTTCACTTTACAAAAAAGGCTTGGCTTAGGTAAACGGGTAAAAAAGCATTAGCTTTTTAAAACGGGTAAATTAAAAAACGTTAGTTTTTATATTTTTTTATTCAATTTTACTTCACTTACAAAAAGGCTCGTTTAGGGGAAGGAAAAATAGCAAAATCATAAACTTCGCATTTTTTATTTATTTAAATACATTAAAAAATATTGTATTGTACGCTTCCGGCAGCACAAGGTAAATTTTCTTCAGGGTTATTATTCAGTAAACGTTACTGTTTTTTCTTTCTAAGTCAATGCCACTTCACCAAAAAGGCTTGGCATTGATTAAGCCACATACGCTCGGGTCAATAGGCTAGTTAAAAAAAAGATTCAAAGTTTTCGGGATGAGAAACACAAAACGTGAAAGTTTTCCTGCGATTGCTTGTGTTTTTATGGTATGTGTGTACACGACAGTGGCGCAGCGGCACTCAAAGTGGCACCACCCTGCACCTCAATCGCTGCTCATTGGTGGCACCTGTCAGCTGACACAAACGTTCGATCCGCTGCATCCTGTTTGTGATGATGTTTGATTTTTCTTAAAACCATTGTTTTTTTGGTGTTACACTATCGACGTCTGTGTAAACTTTTGTTGGTTGTTTTTTATTCTTCTGTGCTTTACTTCACTCGAGTGGCAGGAGTCATTTTGAAAAGGCACTTTCTCAGAGTGCAAACCATGAAGCGACCTCGTTGGTGCCCGTTCGGCCACTTTACGCTGCGTCAGCCGTTTTGTTGGGCCCAAAAATGTATGTGATCGGGGGTGCAGACGATGCCACTGGAGCACTTGATCTGCTGCAAGTTTATGACTTTGCAACGAATTCATCAACGCATGGCATGCCAATGAACCAGTCCAGGGCGCATCACACAGCAACCAGGTAAAACGTCATGATTGTGCCTTTCATCATTTCCATGTGAGCCAGTGACTGTGAGCATGGACGTTTTATGTTTCGTGGAAAACTGTACATTGTAATTCGCACCGTCTGCTTCCTGCCGATTGACATGCTTCGATCGGTTTTGATCTACCAAGACGGCATTCCTCGGGCTCCATCGGAGAGACGCATGCGGATAAAAATAAGGCTGAGGAAGTGGTCGTACGAACGTGTGTGCGTGACACAATACTTTCTGTGGCAAAAACCTTCGATCTGGACGGAACTCAAGTTTTCTTTCATTATGGCTGATTGACACTATGCACTGTGTCTTTTTCGTTTCAGTCTTGGTGACAACCGGCATATTCTCGTGTGTGGGGGTATGAGCAACAGTGCGCACTCGTTGTCCTCGTGTGAACTGTATGACACGCTACAGAATAAGTGGACCCCGGCGCCAAATGTGCCAAGTGAACCTGCAGGCTCAGGCACAAGGGTGCACTCGGCTGTGCTGCTAACCAGTGGAGCAGAGTTTGGTGCCGTTCTGTTGACAGGTACATACAGTGCCAGCCATAATTAATGCGCAACGTAGATAGCGATGGTGCTCCAGCGAGCTCGATCGAGCTCCACAGCAGCCCTGTGTGTTTGATAGGCTGGGCCGTGCGTGCGCGCTCATTTTTTCCCTTTTTTCTTTTCTGTATGACAAGCCTGGACAGCAACAAAGTCTATGTCAATATTTCTGCATCACGGGATCACCAACCAATGGGCCAGGTTGCATATGATATTGAAATAGATTGTACACGATATTTTCCAAGTATATTGATTGCAGGTGGTATGGACAACATGAAATCTGCGGTGCTCTTTCGACCTGAAACTGGAATGTGGAATATGAGAGCAAATATGCTTGATGAGCGGTTAGTTAGTGCGATAATTGTAAATTATTGTAGGTTGTTCGTCGTTGATGGTTTTTCTTATGCGCAAACACTGATATCTTAACAATAACCATGTAACAATTATTTTTGACTTCCCAACCAATTGTGATGGAATTAGCCGATTCGACAAAAAAAATCAGAAACCTTTTTTGCAGATACGCTCACATAACAACGTATTTTGCCCAATCGGACACAGTGGTCGCATGTGGCGGCTCGAACGCACACAGAGACGCTATTGACAGCTGTGAACTGTACGTTGCAAAAATATACAGTCTAACTCTGTAACATATCCAACTAGCTGAATTAGTTGGTGACCCTAAAGCACGCATTCTAGGCAAACCAAACACCGCCTCTCCACAGCATTGCCTGCACAGAATACAATGTACATGCATCACGTGATCACCAACCAGTCAACTAGTTGGATATGATATTGTGGGTCAACCTTGGGGCGCCACTCCCGAGTTGATCGGTCCGTTGTCGTTCCACCGACGCTCGGTGCGGGTCACCAAAGTTGTCCCGTACCATCTGTTGGTCGACACTGAACGGCCTCCAGTACGGTCGACGTGCCGATGTCCACATTAAGGGATTGTGGATTGATGAACATAACCTTTTGAATGGTTCAATCCGTTGTCAGTGATCAGACAGTCTGGGTTGATCAAACTATCGAAACATATTGGGTTACAATTGTGAAAGAAATAAAACTACCAATAAATACTTTTGTTTGTTAGACTTGAGGCGGAACGTGCAAGCTACACTGGCACCGGAGTACCAGCAACCGGCCGTAGTCTTTTGTCGCCCAAACGCCTTTGAGTCAGGCGACTTTACGTATCCGCCTATCCGCCCTGTGGAGGCGGCCACGCAACTCCAAACCCCAAAGAAGACAAAGTCTTTACTTTATTCAAACACTTATATTGTTTGGGTATTCGTACCTTTGGAACACAAGTTAGAGAATTGAATATATGCATTCCAAAAAGTGTTAACCAATCTATGTGAAGAAAATAGATAAGCATGGAAAATAACAGTAAAAAAGAGTAGTTTAGCATTTTTGGAGACATTGCACAGTAGCGTCCAAAAGTGGACCTGACAATATAGAGTTAGACTGTAAACGTACTTTTGAATTTACAATGCAACGGTGTGAAAAACGTGGTGCTCTTGCCATCATGCGGTCAATCGCGCCATATTGATGGCAAGCGTAGCGCATCGCAGAAACACATCGCAAAGCGACAAGCGCACCGCATAGAGGTATGGGTACCACTTACTTGGTGGCAAGCGCACCACACGGCGACAAACGGACCACACGATGGCAAACGCACCACACAATGGCAAACGCACACCACGATGGCAACCGCACCACACGATGGCAAACGCACCACACGATGGCAAACGCACACCACGATGGCAAACGCACCACACGATGGCAAACGCACCACACGATGGCAAACGCACACCACGATGGCAAACGCATACATACCACGATGGCAAACGCACACCACGATGGCAAACGCACCACACGATGGCAAACGCACACCACGATGGCAAACGCACACCACGATGACAAACGCACACCACGATGGCAAACGCACACCACGATGGCAAACGCACACCACGATGGCAAACGCACCACACGATGGCAAACGCACCACACGATGGCAAACGCACACCACGATGGCAAACGCACCACACGATGGCAAACGCACCACACGATGGCAAACGCACCACACGATGGCAAACGCACACCACGATGGCAAACGCACCACACGATGGCAAACGCACCACACGATGGCAAACGCACCACACGATGGCAAACGCACCACACGATGGCAAACGCACACCACGATGGCAAACGCACCACACGATGGCAAACGCACCACACGATGGCAAACGCACACCACGATGGCAAACGCACCACACGATGGCAAACGCACACCACGATGGCAAACGCACCACACGATGGCAAACGCACCACACGATGGCAAACGCACACCACGATGGCAAACGCACCACACGATGGCAAACGCACACCACGATGGCAAACGCACCACACGATGGCAAACGCACCACACGATGGCAAACGCACCACACGATGGCAAACGCACCACACGATGGCAAACGCACACCACGATGGCAAACGCACCACACGATGGCAAACGCACCACACGATGGCAAACGCACACCACGATGGCAAACGCACACCACGATGGCAAACGCACACCACGATGGCAAACGCACCACACGATGGCAAACGCACCACACGATGACAAACGCACCACACGATAGAAAGCGCTCCACATGGTGGCAAGCACACAATATTCCGCTCTACCGTCGCTCGCATAAAGTTCAGATTATGAGCGACAGCAGTTGTTTGCAGGTATGTAGTTGGGCGTGACGCATGGGCTCGTCTGCCGCCAATGACGCAAGCACGCAGTGGAGCTGCAGGTGTACGCATGGGTGCAATGCTCTGGATGGTTGCTGGCATGGACAACAACGACCTAGATCTCAACGTCGCTGAGCTGTACGATCCGTTCACAAAGAATACAATTGACTCTGACGTTTCAAAAACGAAAAACTCCACATTCGAAGTGATGGTGCACAAAGCTTGCAGTTTCTTTTCCGTTGTGACATTTTGAAATGTCTTTAAAGTATTTTTAACATCACTCAGTCACCCCTGCGTTCGGCTGACAATGAAACTCGCCCAGACACAAGAGAGTTCAATTGAGACCGTCACACTCAGTAGCAGCAGCTCTCTTTGTGACAAATGCTCTAAAAAACCGGGAACCGTTGCAAAATGTTGCGCCACGCAGGATCAATCTCATTTCATATTTTGTCGTGTCGGAAATATGAAATTTTAGGTTTTTCATTTTGCTAATCGACTGGACATCCTGTGATAGTGTTAAAGGTGCTTTCAACAAAATGAAACCCATGGGGATCCGGTGTATTGCTTGTTTGCGCTGCGTGGTTGCTCGTCGTCTGAGCTCTATAAACAACAGCCTGCTACTACCATGCACAGGCGCTACAGGGTGACTGTATTGTCTCGAATGAAATGTGTATTATTATTATCTTTCATTTTGGTCCCGGTTCTCTATGCCTTTGCACACAGGGATAGGAAAAACGTTTCAAGAATCCGCGGGAATTCAAAATTGGGTTACGGTAGCTGACGAAAGACGTCGGATGACGTCATGCGTCGGGGTTTGGTGTCCGGCTTTTCCCCAACGCGTGAAACTTTTGTGCACGCGGTCTTCCTGTAACGATAATATCTTTTATTTTGGTCCCGAGATTCAATGCACGCACAGATACAATATGTAGGTTATCCGTTTCATGAAAGATGCGGATTTAAAATTGGTAAAGTGATCAAAGTCCCCTAAAAAGAGCCGGGTTAGTTAGACGATTTTGCCATATAAGATCGTAAATAGTTTCCTTTTTATGTCTGCAAACGTATTGTGTCGCTGAACCCAAAAATTGATAATAGACGTTTGAAACAACGAAGCTTGCAAACAGCGGTGTTCAACCTGTAGCAACTTGAATGTATTTCATAGAAAACTGAGATAAAAACATTCATTTTTTACTAAATTTTCCTGGTTCTAAAAAGAGGCAGTGATGTATGCCTGAGTTGCACAATTGCGAACTTTCCACTATATACTTGCGGTTCACCCTGTAAATGGGTATATTTTCATTTCACATACAATGACACTTGCGTGTGAGCCTGTACTGGATGTTTTCACCAAAACAACAAGTTCAAACTTTCAAGCTGCCTGAGCACTGTATTGCTAATATGTTTTTTAAACAGCTTTGTATCGATAGTTTGTACATCAGTGAACGGTAACATTAGAAAAAATTCCACTTTTGGTTTTCAAGTGTTCTACAAGTAACATCTTCTGACTCAGTTGTTTCTCGTGATAATGAAAAACTACTTGGCTATTGCACAGGGTTTGGTTTCACCTGGGGTCAGTGTGTCCTGTGGGCTGTCCTTTATAAGGATAATCCGTGAGCAACTTTTCATAGCTGCTGATAGTCTGTGTACACATGCATACGGTGCCACTGACATCACGGTGACTGTAACGCCGCACAACGTATTATTTTTATGATTATCATTCCACCGTGCACGTGCGTGCGTACGAAAATTTATTGAATTTCTGTTGCTTTTCGCTTCGCTGAATCGCACTGTGCTGCGGACACAAAAATGTTGGAATTGGCAATAAATTAGTAACGGACTCGTATGCCATTGCAAGCCAGTCTGACAAAAACACAAGCAATATTCCCAGGGCTTGAAGCTGAATCTAAGTTCGGATGTTAAAAAATCAACGTGTGTCTAGAAGCATTACAATCATAAATTAGCGGTCGTCTGCTTGTGGTGCACTGTGCACATGGCCGTTTATGCCCGTTGGCAAACTAACCTTTTGATTTTTTCGAGTATAATTGTAGCGTACGAACCTGAGATGTGCATGCATGGTCGCAAGCTGTCAATCAGCGCGTGAAAGTCTATTCAATTCAAAACAGTCACATATAGAGTGCGATTGTTTCTAAGCCAGATTGCAACAAGTTTTACAAACTGACCTTTTTTATAAAAAAATCATCTGATTATCATTGTCGTTATATTCCATGATTCACGTTTCTCTGCTGTGGTTTCGCTAATTCCAAAAATAAAAACTAATTCAGCAATGAATGAATAAAATATTCTTGAATGAACGCTGAAAAGAGTTAAATCAACAACGACGTAAAAACAATAAAACTGCAAATAAAGCACAATGGACATTTCGAATCTGCACCGTTTGTCTGACTCAAAAGTTCCAGAAAGCGAAGCACTGCTGCATCGGTTGTCGAACGATCTGAAGCATCTCAATGAAACGTTGCAAGACATCCATCGATTGTTTGGCGCACTGGTCGGTCTCGCATACGGCGTCGTCATCTTCTTGCTCATTACCTATTTGTGCCAACGGTTTGTACAATTTTGCGGTCACCTTTCAGTTCAGTACCATACCAGTTCAGAATAAAACTGACTGACTGAGTTCTAAATGCCAAGTTGTTATAAAAAGGATCAGAAAAATCAGCGTATTTTTAAAATCGGTTCAGATATGAAAACCCACATTTCTACTCGGTCGGTCGCCAGAATACGATTTTTTACTAAATTACACAATATTTTATTGTTGTCTCACCAAAGTCACAAAAAACCTTGACGCAGGCTACTTCGTCGTCAAACATCGTTTCTAACTCACATGCCACTGAGCACTCAGCACACCAATTACACCGCTAAAGCGCCATCAATGGACGATTCACAGGTACATTTCGAGAAAGTTTTCAACATTTGGTGCTTCGCAAACGAACATTCGAAAGCGAAGGCAAAGCAAGCGTGTTTTCGAGAGCGTGCATTTGCCAATTCATAGCGGTTGCAGACCGAGTGCGACGCGCTGGTGGTGACGCCGCCGAGTCGGCTGCACAGTCCCACGGGTGCCTCCGACGCCCATCCGCATGCCTCAACACTGGCTGTGCTCAGTGCAAACCAAACGAATCACCAGCACCGGCCACATTCACCGAGTCCATGCCAACTGAGTGCTGGCCTGCAGCGGCACACGAACGCGTTGGCAACGGCAGGCATGGCGATGACGCGCAACACAACGCTCAGTGGACATCACTCGTATCAGAAGCACACCAAGATGCTCGTGAAAAACGGTGGCCTCAAGAAAAAGTCAAGCGGATCAACGCAGCCACACACGCCGAAGTTGATGCGCAACCGAACGCTGACGCTGTCGGCCATTGAGAGCAGCAGCAGGCACTCGGACTTGGACATGGAGTTCGAGCGGCTGGCACAGGATGCTCGTGAGTGCGACCGCAACAACCTGCACACTGCGAACTCCGCCACGACGTCGCCCGTCATTGACATTCACCACGCTTGACGAACAACAAGAAATCATTGGCTAATTCTCTGTGAATGGTTGTTTTGAATTTGAATGATCAACTTTATTCAAGCAAAAAACTTGAAACACGTTTACTGTATTGTATTTATACATTTGTACATACCGAATTTCGAACAAAAATTGAGTATAATGCACTGAAAATCGGCTGTTATTATCCTTGGAAAAAACACCAAATTACGTAGCGGTAGCGAATTTTGCTCCGCCTATAAAATTTGATCGACATGAAGTTCCAACAAAATTGTTTTGCGAGTATCTTTGACCGGTTATGTCTTCAGTCAGCAAAGCTGTAGGATTAGCCTTTGGTTTATCAAAGTTTGTCAGTTTAGGCAACGTCTGACAACATCAACGCCTTGCTTTACGATAGGTCAACCGCATTGTTGAGCATAATTTTGCTGTTTTTCATTTTTTAATCTATCTACATGTAGCTATCTATCTATTTTATTAACTATCTACAGAGTGGTCCAAAAGTAGTGGGTGCAACTTTGAATCGCTCTAACTCGCCAACGGTTGGACCTGAGCTGAAATTTTAGTCGCTTACTTAGAAAACTCAAACTTAGACCTCCACCAATTTATAGCCCAAACGAGAGAATATTGCCCTTGTGCGGAAGTAAAGTTAAAAAAAACAAATTTTTGCTGCCACACGTCTGATTTATTCATCGATAACGTTAAAAAAGGCAATACAACTATTGCTGCTTTCATATTCATTGCGTGGGGCTTTATTAAAGATATTGTGTACGCGCAAAAGCCGAAAACCGTGGACTCGATGAAAGAAATGATCGTGAACGCGTTTCAGCACGTGGACACTGAATTGCACCAGAAACTGATCTTGTCCAGGAGTCCAGTGGTCAATAGGGGATAGGGCTCGATTGTGCATTGAAGCTATTGGCTCACATTTAGAGAAGGATTAGCTTTGATTTTGACAGTTTTTTCTCAATTTGTGACGTTATCGATTAATAAATCTGATGTGAGATTGAAAAAATGCTGTTTTTCATGCAAAAATTTGTATTTTTCAAACTTTGCTTCAGCACAAAAACAATATTTGGCTCGTTTGGGCTAAAAATTGACGGAGGGTAAGCTTGTGCTTCCTAAGTAAGTGACTAAAATTTCAGCTCAAACGATCAAACCGTTGCCGAGTTAAAGCGATTCAAAGTTGCACCCACTACTTTTGGACCACTCTGTACAACCACCCCCTACCAAGAGATGTCAAAAAAAATCCGGATTTTTTTTTTAAATAAAAAATTTTTTTTAAATTTTTTTACAAGTTAGGTTCGTTCGAAGCGTCTCGTCGAGCTGAGTTCATTTAGACTATTTTCAGAACGACCCGGAAAACTATAAGAGCGAAAATCGTGTTTTATTGAAATTATGTCCATTTCATAGAGGGAAAGTTGCATTTTCAACAGTAAAACAGGACAATTTTTGACGTGTACTTGAATATTGAACCGTTCTTAGTTGTTCCACCCCAAATTTTCGAGGGGGGGGGTCCGATGGGGGGTGCCCGGTTTTAGGGGGGTGGCACATTTGGAGGCACAAACTCTATCCAAAAAAAAACTCAATTCACACACAAAACGAGAACCGAAAACTGAAGAACCCGAAACAATCAATAAACAAAAAACTTCAATGAGTGGCTTTCTTAAACACAAGATAAAGAACAGCAACGACGCCTGTGACGGCTCAACACTATGATGAAAAAAACCAAAAAAAACCAAAGAAACAAGTCTATGAGCTGTCTCTTCATACATCATTTTATTTTGTTTGTTTTTTTCTTTTTTTTCTTTTTTGCACATCTTTTTTCTTTCTTTTTTCTCTTTTTTCTTTTTCTTTTCTTTTTTTTAAGAGACGCAGAAACAGACATATCGCAAACACACAAAGGACTCTTAAAACAGTCACACACTAAGACACATACCAAACACGATCCGAAACGCACTGAACATAAACGAAGCAACCGAATCAAAAAAGAAACCGAGCCAAGTCAAACGAGAAAAAAAATCTGAACTGAACGGAACACAACAAAACGAACTCAAAAATCAAAAATGAAAAGAAGCAGAGTCGAATTTCTCGCGAACACAGGAAATGATTCTTGAACCAAGTTACACATCAAAAAGACGAACCAAAGCAACTGAACAAAAGCACAACAGTCGAAACAAAACGATGTATAACCATACCTGGCAAAAACATAATCGAAAAACGGTACTAAACAAGACGAAATCAGCAAGCAAAAATGAATGAAGAGACGCAGATTGAAGATATCGCAAACACAGACTCTTGAAATTAGCGTTTCATTTCAAAAACACGAATCGAAAATGAGCCGAACGGAAACAAAGCAACTACAACAGAAACGAAACCAAACAAACATAGCAAAAACATAATCGAAACAAAACGGTACGGATCAAAACAAACACAACCAACAAATGTGAAAAATGAAAAGACGCAGAATCGTACTTATCACGAACACACAAACACACAAAACACACAAAATGACGCAAAGAAAATGACTATAAAACATCCAATTGTTCAATCAAAAAGACGAACCGAACAGAAACTAGGCAGCCGAAGCAGAACAAACTAAACCAAACCAAACAAATGCAAAACCGAAACAAGAACGGCACGGCACGGAACTAAAACGCGAAAACCAAACAAATAAATAAACAGACCACATGCCAACGAAGAGACAACCGCGCGACAAACCAGCGGTTGTGCGGACTCCCCTAGTCAAGTATTGTAGAGAACTTTTTTGAAACAAAAGTTTTAATTTTTTGGTATTCGGAACGGAGATAGCTCTTAAACTGGCCAACAGTAGGGGATGAAACCGTGGTATCCTCAAGAGAATTACTCTGATGATGATATGATGTTACTCTGATATCACTCTGATGTTACTGATATTACTCTGATACTGAAAAAATGCTTGCGGACAGACGTTGTTGTTGTTGGAACTGTGAGCTTGAGAGTATGTCCCCGAGTGTTAGCACCATATCCTGGCTGGTGAAATACGAAGAAGTCATTTATATTACGAACGAACAAACGACCTGACACTATTTTAAACACCAGAATTAGATCAGCAATAGTTCTGTTAATCACTAGTGGTAACAAAGAGAGTTGATCAAGACGTTGGGTATAAGAGCTCTGAAAACTAATTCCAGGAAGATATTTAGTGAAGGTTCTTTGTGGAGATTCTAACATTTTATTTAGTTCAAGCAAACTTGGGAACCAAACGGTTTGACAAAATGACAAATTTGGGAGGACTAGAGTTTTGAACAGTTTAAGTCTAAAACCTTGGGTTTTAACTCTAAAGCAACGTTTAATAAGACCCGACACGCTGTTTGATTTTTTAACGATTTTTTCCACATGATCCCTGAAAGATAGTTTGATCCCTGAAAGATAGTTTAGTTTAACAGCACGCAAGTTTTAACATGTGGCCATGTTATCGGGTATCTGAAAAACGGTCGTGTGATGGAAAATTTTTGGGGGTGTCACTGTAATTTAGGGCGGGAGAGTCGAGTCGAGGAGACTGAGAGGATTTGTATACATACTTAAAAGTGAATTTTTTTTTTTTTTTGAGGTTTTCCTAGAGGGGGTTTGTGGGGTTCCTATCCCAACCCAAACCCCAACCCCCACCCCACCCTTTTTAAAAAGAGAAAAAAAAATATTTTTTTTTTTTTTTTTTTTCTTTCCTGTGTTAAAGGGCAGGGGCCACCGCCACTGCACATGCACCTGTTTTAATAATGATGCATTACGCGACTGAGAGTGGGTGGAGTGTCAAGGAAATTTCGAAGGGGGGTGGGATGTGGATGGTCCAGTGTCAGGTTTTAGGGGGTGGGTGTCGCGTGATGGCCAGTTTGATGGTGAACCATTCAGCATTTCAGCAAAGCAACATTGAACAACCAACAATGAAACGAAGCCGCTCGTTTTCGTGCGGCGATTCAACAGCCAACAGCCGCAGCACCACCAACAGCCCACGTTGTACTCCAGCGCCGCACTCATTCACGATGCAAACTCGTGGTCGTGCCGTCGCCGGAATGGTAATCGTATTCGCAAAAATTTTTTTGCAAATTGCGGTGCGCGACACATCTCCATCTGGCTTTTGGCAACGTGGGGTATGGAATGAGGGCAAACGAGATTGAATGAAAAGCATGAAAGCTGACGACACCTGAAAACTTTTCGGTGAAGATGACTGAAGGGCAAAGGCCCACTGGCCCACTCATGCTGGTGCACGATAGATGAGATGAGATAAGGTATGAGTGTTTTTCAGATTGCTTCCTGAGAAGCTAGAACTGAAATGCGTGACGTGAACAAATATTGCTGTGGTTTTTAGGATTGCGGTCAATCGAACGGCGACGACAAGCGGCAAATGGCGACAGTGCTTGATTTGCCCTTTGACATTATCGAGCAGATTTTCTTCTGTCTGAATTTATCGGAGCGGCTTCGTTTGCGTCGGGCGTGTCGCACGTTTCGCGACTACGTGGATCGGTCGTTGCGAGACATGTAGTGCGTGCCATTTTGCATCACACTTATCAGACTTTTGATTTTGTTTTATTTTATTATAATATATATTGGAAACAGCCCTCCCCCCTTCTCCACCGATTACGGAAACCCGAAGGTACTGAACTCCGGTGGGTTTGGGAAACGGACGGCTCGAGGCTCGCCATCCCTTGGAACCTCTAAGCCTCTTAGTGGCTGTCTTGTGGCTCGTCACGTGAGGACGCAGCCGCTAGCCTCGCAGTTTGCCACACCTCCAACAATCAGCTGCACTTGTTTACAGTCGCCTTGGCATCAATTTCGACTATCAAGAGCGACCGCCGAAGAAACGCGAAACGCAGCAAGTGGCGGCCGGTGGCGAGGAAACGACGGAGATGGAGAGTGGGGATGGGGATGGTGGTGATCACGGGGACACACCTTTGGCCGCGAATACTCCCTTCGCTGCCTCGTCCGTTTGCATCGGAATGCGAACACATCGGGCACGTGTCGTGTTTCATTTTTTTATTTGAAAAGTTCTTTTCTTTGTACAGCTGAATACCTTTCGAACGTACGACAGAAAATTTGCATGGTTTCCCTTTTGCTGCATCAGCTCACCGTTATTTGTGTTTGGTTCATTTTGTTCAGTCTGGTTCATTCTCGGATGTCCGTGCGCTGACGAGTTCAGCAGCGGATGCACACGCAAGAGCGCAAGCGAGCAGCGAGCCGGCCGGCACCGACAGCGGACAGGCGCACCACGCGCAGCAGCACTCTGCAGTCGGCGGCCGCAAGAAACGCAAACGCCTCTGCGGCTACGAGCACGAGCTGTTCCCGCACTACTGGGTGGGTTGTGTCATTGCTTGCCGATGGTGCACAGTCTGGTTTGTGTCGTCTCAGCAATAAAGTTGCAGCAGAGCAGAGCAGACTGAACAACAACCACGACAGGCACAGTTTGTCATTGGCGCAGGCATTCATCCGTGAGTTCCGTCGCAACCCGGACACGCAGCGCGAGTCGTGCGTCGCCCACGAGACGCCCATCCGTGCCACGCAAGCGCTCATTCTGCTGCGATTGGTCGCGTTCAATCTGCGCGCCATCGACGTAACGCACACTGGTTCGTTCTGGTGCCTCCGCTGCTTTTGTGACACGGATTGTCAGCAGAACACCGCTCATCAGCTGTTGTATTTTGAGCTTCTCATGAATGCGCATGAATTAAGCGCATGTATGAACCTAAGCAGGAACCGCACAGCTTGGTGCTACAATTGTTTTTTTTGTGAACACTTCAAAAGTCACATGGCTACGATTCACTGTTGCTGGCGCTAATGGTTTTTTAATGAATGCATTTTGAAATGTTTCCCAGCTACGCTTCCCTAAATACTGGTAACGAAGGCCGCTTAAAACTAGAAAGTGGTCGCAGGATGTGGCCAGTGAGCCTGTTCACGTAGTATTGCTTCCACAGGCGTTTCGTGCCAGTGTGACGTGGCGTTTGAGCAGCATTCGTACCATCTGCGTCAGGTGATCGAGATTGTGCTGAATGCAAGCAACGCGTCGCAGTTGACGGACTTCTCGATCCGTTCGTGTCTTCTGCTCGTTGACTCGCGCATTCTCTACGCCATCAGGGACTGTCTGGTCAGGCACACATTTCTTTTATACGGTGTGCATTTTGCAGCAACGCACATTCAGCACAATGATCGTATCGTGTGCTTTCACACCACACTTATCGGATCAGCTTTTTTCTCTGAAAACACCCATCAGCTCCATTCGTCTTACTAGGCGGTTTTTCGTTATTGTTTTGAATTTTGATTTTGTGCTTGGTGGAATGTTTGGTCGAGAGAAACAAAATAACCAACTGTTCAGCGGCGCCACAACTTCGGTGATCAACTGCTGGCGTTGACGCTGAAAACCGATCGCGACTGTCAGCTGGAGATGATGCGAATGCGTGCTCAGCAACAACGTTAGTAGAAAACCGCAAACGTCGTTCACAGTACTGTAAACGTTCACAAAACTGTACATCGTCTTTAAAGTCAGAAAATATCGTTTTTTTGAAGTTTTGTTCTGTCGCCTCCGTGGTTTAGTGGACAATCTCTCGCGATTACTCGAATATTTCGTAGAATGTACGAATTACGTGGAGAAACTAAGGTGACCAATTGAGCATCTAATTGTCTGCTCCCTCCTGCGCCCAGGGTAAATTGGACTCGGGCAGTATTTGCCAGTTCCCGCCGGAGTTTGGACCAGCGTAGAATTTTAAAGTCTGAAGTTTGTTTAAACGGGTCTAAAACGCACATCGGACGGCACTGCAGGTTACAGGTGCAATTGCACTTTGCGTGCAAAACAATAGATTGCATTATCGTTTTATTGAAAAGGTTTGAGTTAGGTAAAAGTTAGTTTAAAAGAAAACGCGCTGGCTCGAAATGAGATACTATTTCTATAACAAAAACGTTTGATCTAAACAAATCTACTACCGTTGTCAAAAAAATTAATAGCTAAATTAGAAAATCCTTAGCGAAACGCGTAGTTAACTGAAATGCTTTGACTGTCAGAAAGCAAAATCAACACTGGCTTTTAATGCGGACTGATTAATTGAAAAATGTAATTTCTCCAAATTTTACTTTTTTCAATGATGGTATTATTAGAAATGGGCAGAAATCAATCAAATTAGAAATCAATTAAAAATTCACAGAATCGCATCGAATGCGTGACTTTTTTAGGGTATTTTAAGATGTTGACTTGGGTTGCTGTATTTTAGGGTAAACAAACGGGGGTAAAAGGAACTGACTTTTTCAACAGTGGTATTTCAAAAAAGCGTGTTTTTTTTAATTTCAGATTTCATTTCACTTTTTAGGCTTGTTGGTACCTCGACATCTGCTAATTCATCATCAACATCAAGCACAGCTACTGCAGCAACCAGCCGGGGCAGAACAGCCAGCGCCAGACGATGGCCAGCAACCGGTGCCTCCAGAGGTCAGCTGCTTGTTTGGCCTTGTTTGATGAGAATGAAGGCGGCCGATTGGCCTGTTGATAAATGTTTTTGAGTAGATGGAGATTGTGTGACGCCTTCCACTGGGATGTTGCGTACACGTTTGACAGGATTTGTTGACGTTTATATGCTGTCATGGCTAATCACCCGCGATTCGAAAACGCCACTGATTTTGCGACGGAGTTCTACTCGTTGTGGTTCATTAATAATAGCAAACAGTTTTTCTTCGTTCGATTTCATCAGTTCAGTTTCCAAAAGTGCCGCGCCATGAGCCGCAAGACAGCAGTGCTTGCAGCAGTTGCAATGATATTGCTAATGTTGCTGATATCGGCGCGCAGGCAACGCCTCCGTTTTGCAGGCTTGGTTGGGGATGGCGCTGCGGCCGTGTCGAGCCACTCGTTGGCGCCTGTTACAATTACAACATGAACAACTGCTGTTGCAACAACTGCAAGGCCACGGTGCTCCGGTGCCTGCCACCAATCGACCGACTGACCCAGACGAGCAACTGCGTTTGCGCAGAAGGAGCAGTTGGCAGAGTCTCGAATCGCGGCGCAATCAGCTGATCGGCCTCCTCGAGGCAGCTCCAAGCAACACCAACGCGCGTTCACTTTTGTTCTTTGGGGTACGCGCACGAACTGAACATGCGTTGTGTGACGCGGTTGAGGATGCCGCGCAGTCCCTGTTGGCACTGGCCGCATTTGCTCAACTTTTTTGGTCATTGTGTACGTGGCGAATCTGTGCGATCAATGGAACACCTTAGCGGACCGACGTCGATTGGTTGCAACGAGATAGGTTCTGTATTGGACGATTCTCGCACCTGTCTCATCTCTTTTCTCATTCGACAATGCCAATCGACAATTGCGTTTTTTTGCAAACGTTTTGCTTTAAAACGGTTCTACAATCAAATAGCTGAACTGAAAACCAAACAAACCGAATTTGAATTTACAGAAAAACGTAACTATCGCGTTGCAATAGATCGACATCGAAATGCTGTAATTCAATGTGAATTGGTGGGAACGCATGTTGAATAACGTTGAACGGACACTGCACATGTGAAACACTGCGGTTTGCGCGTTCAGCATTTCACTGATTGTGGCTGTGAACTCACATGACTTGCGTGTGTCAGGGAGGTGGCGATGCAGTGCCTGTGCCAAACAACCAGCCATCAACGAATCAAGGCGCCAGCAGTGCACCACCCGTCCAAGGAGCAACGGCGCACGAGACGCGACAACGCCGGCGACGAACGTTTGTTCACCTTCACAGCTGCCATTTCCGCAATGAAGCAACGAAAATGTTGACCGTTTTCAGGATGAGCAACAGCAGCAGCAGCGAAGATGAAGCCTTCGATGCGCAGCTGGTGCAGATGCAAAGCAGGAGCGCACGACCACCGCAGCCCAGTGCACCTGGTTCGTTGCATATTATGCAGTTCAGTGCAAGCAGCTGATTGGCTGACATGGTCGTCATCGTCGATCCATTGTGACACCGTTTCAATGCCATTATTAGAAGTGCAGTGTGTTGCAACAATTGCAAAAAACTGCAATAAGCAAAAACGGCGCGTTCTCCAGTCTGCTTCAGTGTTGTTGCTTGAAAGTTGAAACACAGCTTGAGAAATGTTTACCATTGAATCTTTGAAAACTCCAATCACATGAAATGAAGCACTGCGACGTTTTGAACCGCAATGTTCAAAATTCAAAATCACCGGACTCGTACGCATCCGTTAACGTTTATGTGCCGATTGACAACAATTCACGAACACACAGCCAAAACTGGTTGAAGCAAATGAAAACGCGCACACGCACCTGCACCGTGGTATTCTCTTCCTCGAGTTCTAGTATCATCAACGAGCATATGTTTTCTAATCACCTATCAGACTTTGCCAATCGACTTCATCAGCGGTACAGAGAGCTGGTCATGCAAGAAATCGAGACCATGCAAGAACTGCAGCAGCAGCAGCGAGAAGAAGAGCAAAGTGGATTTGAACAACAACAGCAAGGTCAGCGGTCGTATTCGGTTAGGCTGGAAACAATGCGCTACTCGCAGCGGTGATGTTCGTGTGACATGAAGATAATAACAAGGCGGAGGAGATGTTGAAATCGTCGAATTGAGTCTCTGCATAATTGATAATTGATGAATGACTATGTGTTATCTTATAATAACATACAACTGGTGATTCATAGTTACATTTGGTTCGGTGAAGCGTGATGTTGACACAAACAGTGCAGTGGTAGTGTTTGGCAGGTGCAGATGCGACGGCCGCTGAGCACGCAGGCCCATCGTTTGCGTGCGACCACTGCCACAGTCACAATCACCCGAGCATGTACTGCCCGTTGGTTGCCAGCGGTGCTGCGGCTGCACCGAACGACCGATGCGGACACACTGCGCGCAGCAGACCACCGGAGGGCGCTGCCAGGTTGCTATAGACAGTGTGATCGAACGTATCGCAGCGAAATGACGTCATGTGCGCTGGAACGTGCGCTCCTCAGACGCACTGCAACGCGTGACTTTCAGTTTGGTTGATTCATAAACAATTACATGAAGGAGTGAATGAATCTGCAGTTCCGGAGACGATGACGAGCAGGCGTCTTTAAACAATAGGACGTCATTTCGATCAGACACGTTCGAATGAATGACCAATACGATGCCACTCAGACAACAACAAAGCAACAACGATCTAGACATAGAGCCAAAACTAGGTTTTTTTGCATCCAAATGGTTGCATTTTGCATTTTTTTGGCAATTTGCATACAATTTTTTGCAAAAAGATGCAAATTGCATCATAGAATTTTCAGTGAAATGCAGAAATCATAAAAATTGTTTCAAAAAATTGCATTTTGCGGTACAACTTTCAAAAATTTTCTTCGCTTTGCGAAGTTCGCCCCACCCCACGCAGTGATTATGTATTTTCTCACACGGGCATGTCGCATGTTCAATCGATCACCCAGGAGATGCAAGCTGCCATGCTGCCTGTTTGTTTTGAATCACACAGAACGTTCCAAATGCCTGGACTTTTGCCGTATAATAACTGAAGATTTTGGTCAACCCTCACCCAATTGTGGACATTTCAAACCGAACATTCAAGTTGTATCGTATACATCGTGACTGTGAGGCATTAACTAACCCATGAAGGATTGGCTGCAGTGCATAAAGGGTCATCAGGTATCAATGTTTATTGAATATATCTTCTTACCAAGATACCAGGTTGTGAATTGTCTGTGAAGTTACCAAACTTTGTTTCAGTGATAAAATTTAACAATTTTTTCAAAAAATATCCGTTAAGATCATACAAATTTTTGCATATTTTTTTTCGGCTGATGGATGCAAATTGCATCCTGGCGATTTTGAAAAAAAAACCTAGAGCCAAAACATTCACAGTGATGGCGCCGACGCTAAAAGCAAATCGAGCGACAACGAGCGTCCGTCAACGAGCAATGGGCAAACAGAACGCAGTGGATCGCCGGAGGGCGTGGCGCAGCAACAGGCGTCCCGTGCTGCACCGCCGTTACGCTATGACCCTGTTCAACAGCGCCGTCTTGTCGACTCTGAGTAGGAGCAGCATTTCATTTCAGTTTTTCATTATCAAACTGTAAGCACCGTATTTTATTGAATCACAACAATGACCAGTTTTGCATTACATTACTATTTTTACGGGCTACGGACTGGAATGACCCAAGCATATTAGCGATATTAATACGCTGAAACCGATGAGCAGTTGCACAATACTCATAAAACAGGTTTGATGAAATGAAATTCTGTAATTTTCAGCGACGAGTTTGAAGCATTCTTTGAAGAACGACAGGTTGAGCTTGAACAACATGAGCGGGAATCGGCATTAAGCCTGATGGTAAGTGTGAGAAAGTATCGCAGTTTCGAAACGCTCGTACGCAAACACTTCTCAGACACATGAAACGGCACAATTGTGCATGTGTTGTACGCTTCGAGGAGGTTGCAGTTGCAGTTCTGTTCTGCTGCATGTTCATTGCAGTGTGAGCGTCAACGTGAGTGGCGTGTGCGTGCGGCTGCTGCTCGGCATCGCGCTGCACTGCTTGCTCAGGCTCAGGCGCAGCCGGCAGCACTGCCTCCGACCGACGCCGACGGCATAAAACGCGCTGCCCTGATGCGCATCAGCATCATGTACGCTGACGCGGTGCCGCACGCTCGCCAGCACATGTTCTGGAAGGTTCGTTCGCACGCACGCACTCAGGGTGGCCTGCAAGTGACACACCGTGTGCATGGTGAATGCAGTCGCTTTGCGTTCCAGGGTGCCTCGGACGACCCGACCAGTGGCGACGTGCCGCTGCACGTGCGTCCGAACGACCCGCCGTTGCCAGTGGAGATGCGTCGTGTGAAGCACGTGATCCAGCAAATCCTGGACGCGTGCACACGCATGCAAGCGCTTGACATCGATCAGCTGCTCGCGTTG
Organism: Theristus sp. LFF4_11; assembly: GCA_030248135.1. Taxonomy (NCBI): domain Eukaryota; kingdom Metazoa; phylum Nematoda; class Chromadorea; order Monhysterida; family Xyalidae; genus Theristus; species Theristus sp. LFF4_11. Next base: position 9,902 of record JASANC010001586.1, on the reverse strand, counting down.
GCCGGCTTTCAGCCACGCCACTTTGACTACCAGCCGACCGTGAGAGGTGTGTCTCACTGTGTTTTCCATGTGCAACTTGCACGCCGAGTGCGCTCGATGCTTCGCTCTCAAGAACAGAGCACACTGAAGCAGCAAAGCAGTCTGCTGCAGCATTGTCTACTAGTGTGGTGCTTGCAAACAGCACACAGAGCACTTTCAGCGTTCGCCAGCGGCCGCCTCGGCAAGCACGCGGGCAACCTGGCGCACGTGTGCACGCAGATGCCACTGCTGCAGCGCATCAACATCGACATGCACGCCGCCTCTGGGGCGCTCTTGGAGGAGCTCGCACATGTGTCGCGGTTGGCACATCTAAACAACCTGACCGTTAGTCGCCACGAGAGACGTTTGCTTGTTGCTGCTTTTATGGTGCTTTGCGAACAACCGAATGCACCGTGCAACGCTACCCGAATTTATTGGTCATGAAACTGCCCATCGTTCGAAAGTATTTGGAAGTTTTTATTGTTTTTTTTTGTTCTTTCACGTTGCAGTCACGATCAAGAGGATCGCAATAAGATAGTAGGAGTATCCAAAGAGCGATCGTAGCGTTCTTATTATTTCAGCTGAAGTCGTGCGCGAACGTGAGCAAGTTGTTCCCGTTGACGTGGCGCGTTGGTCTGCCGGATGTGTGCGTGCCGCTGCGCTCGTTGTGCTCGTTGCATTTGCTCGAATGCCACGTGGCACACGACGTCATCACAGACTTGGCAGCGTCGTGTCCGCTGTTGACTGAGGTCTGTGCCGGATCGACTGCTGTGCTCGTCCACTGCTGTCACGTGTTCTTGTGTTGCAGTTCACCATGATGTCCTCGCAGACGAGCACGTCCGCCGGTGGCCGTCTGTTCAGCCTGAACAGTTCACTGCTGATCTGTCGTCGTTTCAGTCGACTGCGTACGTCGCTTGTGTCGACCTTCTATATATGAACTCCAGTGGCGGCCAAAAGTGTTGGAACGCTGCGCGCATGTGAGCGCGTGTGTTGCGCGCGTGTATCATCAGCCTTACAAACGCTATGATAAGAATCCCATGCTAATTTTTTTGTTTTTGTGATTACTGAGTGTATCTAATACACTATCCGCATTTTGCACGGAGATTTCAAATTTTGACTTTGTGGGTTACGGTAACGCTTTGTTTGGTCTCAACACGATCTTAGTTCCATCAACAACCCACAAACAGCTTGGTAACTGCAACCAAACCGGCGAAACATGCTAGATTAGTGTTGTTTTGCACGCAGATTTTAAATTTAAACTTTGTGGGTTACGGTAACGTTTGGTTTGGTCTCAACTCGATCTTAGTTTCATCAACAACCCATAAACAACTTGGTACCGCAACCAAACCGGTGAAACAAACTAGATTAAGGTTGTTTTGCACGCAGATTTTGAATTTCAGCTTTCTGGATTACGGTAACGCCTGGTTTGGTCCCAATACGATCTTAGTTTCATCAACAACCCACAAACAGCTTGGTAACCGCAACAAACCGGTTAAACAAGCTAGATTAAAGTTGTTTTGCACGCAGATTTTGAATTACAGTTTTCCGGATTACGGTAACGCCTGGTTTGGTCTCAAAACGATCTTAGTTCTATGAACAACCCACAAACAGCTTGGTAACCGCAACCAAACAGGTGAAACAAGCTAGATTAAGGTTGTTTTGCACGGAGATTTTAAATTTAAACCTTGTGGGTTACGGTAACGCCTGGTTTGGTCTCAAAACGATGTTAGTTTCATCAACAACCCACAAACAGCTTGGTAACCGCAACCAAACCGGTGAAACAAGCTAGATTACGATTGTTTTGCACGCAGATTTTTGGATTACGGTAACGCTTGGTTTGGTCCCAACAGAAACTTATTTCCGTGAAAAACATAGAAATTTATTTATTTACGTTTATTTATTATTTATTTACTTAAAACATTTTTAAAAACGTTTCATCGGTTCGGTTGCGGTTACCAAGCTGTTTGTGGGTTGTTGATGAAACTAAGATCGTATTGGAACCAAACCAGGCGTTACCGTAATCCGAAAAATTGAAATTCAAAATCTGCGTGCAAAACAACTTTAATCTAGCTTGTTTCACCGGTTTGGTTGCGGTTACCAAGCTGTTTGTGGGTTTTTCATGGAACTAAGATCGTGTTAAGACCAAACCAGGCGTTACCGTAATCCAGAAAGCTGAAATTTAAAATCTGCGTGCAAAACAACCTTAATCTAGCTTGTTTCACCGGTTTGGTTGCGGTTACCAAGCTGTTTATGGGTTGTTGATGAAACTAAGATCGAGTTGAGACCAAATCAGGCGTTACCGTAACCCACAAGGTTTAAATTTAAAATCTGCGTGCAACACAACACTGATCTAGCATGTTTCGCCGGTTTGGTTGCGGTTACCAAGCTGTTTGTGGGTTGTTGATGAAACTAAGATCGTGATGAGACCAAACGAAGCGTTACCGTAACCTACAAGGTTTAAAATTGAAATCTCCATGCAAAACAACCCTAATCTAACTTGTTTTACTAATTTGGTTGCGGTTACCAAGCTGTTTGTGGATTGTTGACGGAACTAAGATCGTGTTGGGACCAAACCGGGCGTTACCGTAACCCACAAAGTCAAAATTTGAAATCTCCGTGCAAAATAACGTAGGTTTACAAAGTTTCGCGGCTGAAATAGCTTTAAATGAGCTGTTTATATGTTGATACGCTAAAATAGGACAGTACCAAGCCCTATCCTATTTTAGCGTAACATATTGAAAGTTACGCTAAAATATCAAAGTTACGGTAAAATATCAAAGTTACTTTATTTGTTGAAAGTTACGCTAAAATATCAAAGTTACTTTATTTGTTGAAAGTTACGCTAAAATATCAAAGTTACTCAATTTGTGGAAAGTTACGCTAAAATAGGAAAGCGCCAGTTTTTTCGCTGAAGCATACATTTATTTGACAAATACCGAACATTACAACACACCTCCATTTGGCAGTAAAACTTTCAAAATTATTTGGCAAGAAAATACAGCGGAATAAATAATACAACTCGACTGGAACCCGAAACATGAACGCAATACACGTCTGTTAGATAATTCAAACACAAACAAACGCTAATACTTCGTAGAAAAGTTTTCTTGCCAATGATTTTGAATCAGTTTTACTGCCAGTCACATGCAATGGGGGCGTGTTGTATTGTAATGTTCGGTATTTGTCAAATAAATGTATGCTTCAGTGAAAAAAACCTGCGAATAGTGTGCTAAATACACTCAGTGGTCTAAAAAAACGAAAAAAATTAGCATGGGATTCTTTAGAAGCGTTTGTACGGCTGATGCAACACGCGCGCAATACACAGCACACACGCGCGCAGCGTTCCAACACGTTTGGCCGCCACTGTATATGCATTGCATATGCTTGTTTGTGTCCGTGGTGCACGTGTGCACAAGCGAGAGTGCTGTGTTGTTTCAGGCAAACTCAACATCCACGTCAACCGTCCGAATGCGGATGTCTGGTTTGACGACTCGTGCGTCGAGGCGCTCACGGCACACTGCCGTTCGTTGGAGAGCCTGATTGTGAGTGGTCGTTGCCAGCGCACTCCTGTGTGCGTTGTTGCTTGCGCTCATCCCGGTCTACCACTGCGTCTCGCCTGGCCCGTAAACCAGTGCCGGACCAGCAACACGACCGGAAGGGCTGTTGCGGCTTCCAAGTTGCATCTTTACGGTCCGGTACGGACTGCCTCTGTCGGACTCGTGCTGTTTCAAGAACCGGTACACCGACTGTCCGCGTGGTTGTTACCAGCCGTAAAATGTGACGCCTGCTGCTGTTGATCTGCCGGCACTGCTGTGCGCTCTCAGCCGTGGTCGTAGCCCTGAGTTGCGCACGGGTCTGCTTGGTGCTGTTGTAGTTGTCTGTATGTTGTACTGTACAACAGATGCCCGGTCCTGGCGTGGTCGTGTCACCGTTGTGCATCGTTGGTCTGCTGCGTGAATGCACTGCGTTGCACACGGTGCACCTGCCAATAAACTTGAAGCTGAACAACTTGGACGGCGTGGTGTTGATGCGCTCGCTTGGCATGGACATACCACAACGACAACACACCACCGACTTCACGGTCAGTTGAGTACGCACGCAAAACTCGTATCGGAACGTTCGTTTCGCAGCACGCCGCTTTGGTGGAGCCCAGTCACTAAATGCAAAATGTAATCATGAAATCAGGTGAAATCAATTTCGGAAGCGACCTATGCCGAAATGGGCCGAATCTTTGAGGGCTTCGACGGGCAAGATGTCGAGATTCTGCTGTCAGACTTAACCGACTACTGCTACCACGACAAGACTAGGTTGGTTCAATGAATGAACACGTGCTTTGCGTTTGACTGTTGATTGAAGCACGTTGCAATGCGACGACTACCAACGCAAGCACTAATGCTAGCAGCGTGAAAGCAGTCCCTGAAACGAGCCGTGATCAGAGCACGATGTCTGTGCGTTCGTTTGCAGCTGCCGCCTGTGCTATTTTTCGTGTGGCCAAGCACCGTTGTGCGGCACAGACGCCCCGGCGAATGCGAATGCAGCGCAGTACCCAATCAGACGATCGCTGATCCTTGGCCGTTACACCAACCGACGTGCCTTCATCGTCTTCCACGCCGTCATGGGACGCGAGTAATTTTTGGTTGTTTTTTAGTTGTTCTCGCTCATCATTTTTTAAATGCTTCTCTTGGTTTTTTTGTTTTTGTTTGTTTTGAACAATAATCGCCAGCATTGGGTTTTTACGAGCACAGGTTTACATTTCCAAAATGTCTATAATAGATTTGTTTTCCAGCGTTCTGGATGTTATTATTTTTGTTTTCGATGTTTCGTTTGTTTTGTTGTGGTTTTTGTGTGCGACTATCAGCATTTATCGGTTATATATTTTTTGGGTGTGTCTTAGTTGTGTCTAGATGTTTTAAAACTATCAGTAAGTTTTTAGACTTTTAGTGTATCAGTTGACTTTAGTGATTATTTTTTTGATACAACATTTTCAAGTTTATAATTGCTTTTCACAGAATTAACTGTTTCTAAATAGCACAATAATTGTGAACGTTTGCGTTTGGCTACGTTTTATTCGTATTTGCCACAATTTTTAACGCTTTATTGGTTGATTTGGATTTTGAATTAACATTTCCAACATCAATTCCTTTCAGTTTTGTATTTTGATGTGTGCATGCATGTCAACCATGAAACGATTGTTTTTTGTCTTTTTCAAAGAAAAAATGCCTGCCAATCCGCAAATATAACGGTGATAATGAAAAAGACATTTTGATTATTCCAAACTGTGACAGAATCGGTTTGCTGTTCGCTTTTTGTTGTTCGTTGCTGGTTATGCTTATAACGTTGGTTTTTGTACTGGTTATTGTATTGTAATTATGTTTCATTTTGTTCTTTGTGTTTCTGATTTTGGACTTTGGTTCACAACACATCCATTCGTTGAGTGCTATGTATGTTGTTCTTGTGTAATCGTTCGTGTTACACAAGTCATTCGGTGGTCATTCGTAAAAGCCTGAGCATCGAGTCAGGTTGAAATTTCACCAGAGAGCTACCTATTTATTCGAAAATGCTGTTATGGTTTTTGTGCCTGGATTGGTTCGATCAGGTTTTTGTTGTTGAGTTCAACTGATAAGAAACAAGTCACTTTAAAATTTTTTATTGTTTTTAATGATTCAATTTCTTCTCTAGTTTACAATTACAATTTTAATGATCCAATTACAATTTTTGCTCGGTTATGCTAATGTAAGTTTTATTTGTTTTTTTTGGAAGTTAGTTGAGCGGATGTACAGAGTGGTCCAAAAGTAATGGGTGCAACTTTGAATCGCTCTAACCCGCCAACGGTTGGACCGTTTGAGCTTAAATTTAAGTCGTTTACTTAGAAAGCACAAACTTAGATTTCCACGAAGTGTTAGCCCAAACGAAAGAATATTCCCCTGTGCGGAAGCCAAGTTCAAAAAAAAAACGAATTTTTGCATGAAAAAAACGCTATTTTTTTCAATCTCAAATCGGATTTGTTCATCGATGACGTCACAAATTGAGCAAAAACGGTCACAAATTGAACAAAAAACGGTCACAAATCAAAGCTAATACTTATCGAAATGTGAGCCGCCAGCTTCAATGCACAATCCAGCCCTATTGGCCACTGACAAGATCACTTTCATGCTGAAACGCGTTCACGATCATTTTATCGAGTCCACGGTTTTCGGCTTTTGCGCGTACACAATCTTCGCGTAAAAAGTTTGCACGACAAATACGCGATTTTCAAATGGCAGACGACTCATTTTCACAAAACGAACACACTTCACTGCAACTGAACTGAACTCTGTCACGCAAGATGGAACAAAGGAATCGAACACAACATGATGTTTCGCGCACATTTCCGCTTCTTTCGCGCGCTTAGCATGGGGCAATTAAGGAAGGAGGTCTAAGTTTGAGCTTGCTAAGTAAGCGACTAAAACTTCAGCTCAAACGGTCTAACCGTTGGCGAGTTAGAGCGATTCAAAGTTGCACCCACTACTTTTGAACCACTCTGTAGGTATAGAGCACACTGTAGCTCCGACAGATCCAGACAAAATGACGTTTGGAATTTTTGTTATTTGATCCCTTTGATCCTTGGAACGATTGAACAAAAGTGTTGATGTCACAGCGGTTCTTTTTTATTCGATTCTTGGTTTTCTGTTTGGTTCATTTCAACTGGAATGGAATCTTAGAAAATAAAATATTTTGGTCGATTCTAGCATGTGATTATTTTCGGTGCTGTTCTGCAGAAGTGACTCCCAGGCAGCTCTGCTCTACCTGGGGCAAACGTACCCATAGTTGAACGCTAGTTTTTGATTTGAACTTATGCACAAATGATGCGAGTATTTCGTGTCAGTTTAGAAGAGATTGACGAGAAATTTCAAAATTCAAGAAAGATTCAAAAGAAGAAATGCTTCGACCGTTTATCGCAACGCTCCTGGTTGGTCACGCTGCTCATGATGCTGTTGAACGCCAGCATTGTTCGTCTGTTTTGCGATGACCACTTGCAGGCCCCATCGTTTCGTCGTCTCGCAACGCAGTCCGAAGCAGCGGCAGCAGTTCGCTCCAAGGTCGCACCATCGGCCAGTTCTGCTGAGGAGGAACTGGAGTTCGATCTTGAGTACACGGGCGGCGAGCAAGAGACACGGCCGGATCAGGGCACGCGCTCGGCAGACGGTGGCAATGTCACGCAGGAGCACACGAGCAAGCACTGGCCAGCAGGTGTGTGCTTGCTTGGTGGCACATCACCCGTGCGACCGAGTGCTGCAGCACGCTGCTCACGGCCTCGCACGCATATGCGGGCACCACTGACCAGCACCGTGTGGCACCATGCTCCCGCACGCGTGTGATCGCTAATCAGCTACAATAGAATGTGAAGGCCACGGAATGATTGATGAGCTAGATTAATGATTGATGGACATCGTTAATTTTAGTGACCTTGTGCTTTGTTTTGCAGTTGGCATCAACCGAGTGGAATTGCTGGGCAAGGCGAAATTCGTGAACAAACAGATCGCACGTAACGGCCGCGAGTATCTGTCGATTTCGATGGTGCTTACTGCGCCCACATCGTCGGCTGCATGTTCGATGTTCTTTTTTTCATTGTAAACTAGCCTATTGACCCGAGCGTATGTGGCTTAATCAATGCCAAGCCTTTTTGGTGATGTGGCATTGACTTGTAGTCGGACTAGATAATTTCGGGCATTAGCTGATTGGCTGGCGCGTCAGCGTGAAGCGCGAAATTCAAAACGCATTTTGTTTTTTTTTAACTTGTTGATTTTTGACTGTTTGTGTGGATGAATATAGGGATTTTTGATGGAATAAACTTGGTTTTGAATTATGGGATGCATACAAAATAAAATCAGCAATTTTTATGGCGAATTTTATTTTTTGAAAAAAAAGATCGCCGCCGTCGTCGCTTTGCCAGTTCATCAAAAACTTGTTGCTTTTGTTTTTTATGCATCCCATAATTCAAAACAAAGTTTATTCCGTCCAAAATCCCTATTACTGAATAATAACCCTGAAGAAAATTTACCTTGTGCTGCCGTGAAGTCGCCTTCAATACAATATTTTTTAATGTGTTTAAATAAATGAAAAATGCGAAGTTTATGATTTTGCTATTTTTACCCGTTTACCCTAACCGAAGGCAAGCCATTTGTAAGTGAAGTAAAATCGAATAAAAAATTTAAAAACTAACGTTTTTTTCATTTACCCGTTTTAAAAGGCTAATGCTTTTTTCCCGTTTACCTAAGCCAAGCCTTTTTTGTAAAGTGAAAATGCGAAGTTTATGATTTTGTCTATTTTTACCCGTTCACCCTAACCTAAATCAAGCCTTTTTGTAAGTTAAGTAAGATTGAATAAAAAATATAAAAATTAACGTTTTTTACATTAAAAATACCCGTTTTAAAAAGCTAATGCTTCTTTTAACCGTTTACCCTAACATAAGCCAAGCCTTTTTTCTAAAGTGAAAATGAATAGAAGAAACAAAAAAGTGACGTTTATAATTTAGTTTTGCAGTCATTGCTTCTTTTTATCCGTTTACCCCAACATGACCCAAACATTTTGCAAAGTGAAAATGAATGGTAAATACCATTTCGACCCAATTAAAAAACTAACTTTTTTCAAAGACGGTTTTGTTACATCTTGGGCAGTCGCTCGTCAAGTTTTGAGCAGCAACAATTGCCAGTTGCCCATCGTGCTTTACGTTGAAATTATCGCTCATAACCATGGAGTATCAATTTGAAAATGAAACATGGAGTATCAATTTCAATGAAATGTACTTGTTTTGAATCCAAAGTGCAACTTGCAATGCCGATGTCGATGTGCGTTTTGCAACCCGATTTTTTAAAACAAAAAAGTTCAAACTTTTTTCAAAGACGGTTTTGTTACATCTTTCCCAGTCAATCATCAAGTTTTGATCAGCCACGCTTCTATTTGCCTATGCTGCACTGAACTGTCTCTGTTGACCAAAGAGTATCATGATGACTACAGCTATGAAGTGCGACGTTTTGAGAAAACAATCTCAACTGGCATTAATAAAAAAATAGGTTAAGGAAATTGAGATGGAATTTTCTTAAGTAGCAAAAATGGGCGCCAATTCAAATCGGCCAAAAATGACACGCGGTTACAGACAGACAGACAGACAGACAGACAGACACTTTGTAAATTTAATAATATAGATAGACTAGCCAATGGACCCGAGCGTATGTGGCTTAATCAATGCTAAGCTTTTTGGTGAAGTGGCATTGACTTAGAAAGAAAAAACAGTAACGTTTACTGAATAACCAATCTGAAGAAAATTTACCTTGTGCTGCCGTGAAGCCGCTTACAATACAATATTTTTAATGTATTTAAATAAATAAAAAATGCGAAGTTTATGATTTTGCTATTTTTACCCGTTCACCCTAACCGAAGGCAAGCCTTTTTGTAAGTGAAGTAAAATTGAATAAAAAAATATAAAAACTAACGTTTTTTTCATTTACCCGTTTTAAAAAGCTGATGCTTTTTTTACCCGTTTACCTAAGCCAAGCCTTTTTTGTAAAGTGAAAATGCGAAGTTTATGATTTTGCTATTTTTCCCCGTTCACCCTAACCTAAGTCAAGCCTTTTTGTATGTGAAGTAAGATTGAATAAAAAACATAAAAATTAACGTTTTTTTTAATTACCCGGTTTAAAAAGCTAATGCTTCTTTTACCCGTTTACCTAAGCCAAGCCTTTTTTGCAAAGTGAAAATGCGAAGTTGATGATTTTGCTATTTTTACCCGTTCACCCTCACCTAAGTCAAGCCTTTTTGTAAGTTAAGTAAGATTGAATAAAAAATATAAAAAATACGTTTTTTCATTAAAAAATACCCGTTTTAAAAAGCTAATGCTTCTTTTA
>JASANC010001583.1:0-22715 GCA_030248135.1 Theristus sp. LFF4_11 | reverse complement strand
TGCGTTTTTGTCCAATTTATTTGCATGCCATCGAACAAGAACCGCAAAGCGACGTCAGTGATCGCGGTTCAACTGGTGGGGACTGAAAACTTCTCGCAGTTCGGCAGGATAGGAAAGGTAGCTTCGATTTTGTTTTTTTGGTGTGATGGTGCATTAGTTTTTTTGGGCACCGAAAATGGGCACTTTTCACAATTTTTAATTTGATTCATGTTGGGTTTTTCGACCAAATAATCTGTCTCTCATGTTTCTTTTTTATTCAGCGACTTGTGCAACGGGTTTGTCACCGGTTGCAGTCGACTGTTCCACTGAGGAGCCTTGTCCCGCTGGATTAGACTGCGTGAAAAACAGCAATTTCAACAATCGAACTTACTGCTGTCCAAATGAAGGTGAAAATTTATAAAAAAACTCAGCTTTCAATTCCGCTCAATTCCTGTGCATAATCACAACGATGATTTCAGAGTCTATTTGTGCGGCGAAAAAGTGGAATAAGAGATTGCATTCTTGCTCGCCACGGGTGGACAGTGCAAAATCACCGATACAATACAAGTTCAGTCAACACACTGGCAGTTGTCACGCTGCAAAAGTCGACAGCGCCTGTGACGGATTCGTCACGTTTGCACAGTGCAACAGTCTGTGCACAAACCGTGAGCGAATTTTTTTGGTGGTTTTTGTTTTGGTTTTTTGAGCTTGTTTTTTCCAAAAAAACTGGTTTTCAGGACTGTGCTCCCATGGACAACCGGAACTGCGGAATGACTCCGAAGAAGTGAAGGTCTGCACTTCGGGCAAACTTGAGCACGCAGCTTCATTCGACTGCAGTGACGGTTACAGATGCGAGACGCCGAAATTCGGACCATCGCATGTGAAAATTTGCTGTCCAATCGAAGGTGTGCCATATTTTTCTGGAATTACCGTAAAGTCTTGCATATAAGGTCTCCTTATATGAATTTGGAATTCAAAAATTTCTGAAAAAAATGGAAGTTTGTGTGACAACCTTATAAGTGGGAAGAGGTCTTATAAAATAAATATTTGGAATTACGGGCCTTATAAACGGAGTGGGATTTTGACCAAGTCAAAATTTTGAATTTTTTGGTTTCCCTCCGTGTGACACTCCGCCCACTTTTGGGTGGGGGTCTTATAAGTGGGAGGAACCTTATATGCAAGACTTTACGGTATGTTCTTCTGAAGTTTCTAATGTCAGACAGTTTTCATCCAAATCGTGGCCACATGTTCCCAAAAAATCACCGCTCGTGGCCTGGTATGTAGTAGCGCATTAGACTTTTGTTTGTGCGTTTGGGGATTGAGCCCCGCCGAGGGTGTATAGGCACATAATGACGACAGAAACTCGATGGGCACCCTACTTAACGGTGTTCTGTGCGCTTTTCTGGGTTAGCCCTGCCTGACTGAAAACATCTACTGAATATCACCGTTCGTTCGTGCGTTCGTTCTTATCCAAGTCGATCATTTTCAGAATCACTTTGCAAACAGCCACTCAACTCGGGCGACCGTTGCTTTCCGAGTCTACAGTTTGTGCGTTATCATTTTCGTCATGAGACGATGCACTGCTCCGCGTTTCTCTACGGCGGTTGCGCGGGAAACAGTAATAATTTTCGTTCGAAACTAGATTGCGAACTTGCGTGTATGAGAACGGGTACGTTTTCGAGAACGTGAAACAGTGAGTAAGAATTCAGTGAGTGACGACAGAAATATGGATAGTCAAAAGCGAAATCGTGTGCTCCCAGAATGTTAAACGAAAACCTGTTTGAGAGGACGCATTTTTAGCAACTTTTATTTAGCTGCTCTAAACTTCAGTTTGTATTGCTGGCGACCCGCTGCGAGACCCGAACGGGAACGTTCAAGTGTGCTATGCGGGTCTTTCATGCCCGACGAACTACCAGTGCCGGTCAACGGGTACATCGAATGTCTGCTGTCCCGCACAATGTTGGAAGTTGATTCATTGTTTTGAAAGAGAAATTTCTGTCTTTTTAAATCAGAAAATAATCTTTTTCGTTTTCAATTGCTTTGTTTCGTTCAACGTTCAGCGTCCGTCTGTACGCTGGGCATGAATCCAGGCATCACGTGCACGGCCGGTACGCGCACCGCGTGGTACTACAATTTGTCGACAAGTACGTGTGTTTTCTGTTAATTTTTGTTTTGTTTGTCGAACTGTTTTTACTTTTCATACTTTCAAACTTCCAATATTTACCTTGTCATGTTCACGAACGTTCAAGCTCCACAGCAAATCCACGCAAACACGTCGTTTAAGTACTGTAGTTCTTTAGATGAGAACAGGTAGGAGTAGGACGTTTCTGCTCTTTTGTATTTACCAATTCGAACGTTCATTTCTTGTTATCCCGGTTGTACCCTATTCTGCCGATTTCAGGACAATGCCTGACGTTCACGTACTCCGGCTGCGGTGGCAACAACAATCGCTTCAACGATCGTGCTGCCTGTGAGTCGTTCTGTCTGAACACAGCCGGCGGACAGTGTCCGAATGGAGTGACGCCGTATTACATTCCAGGTTGGTCGGATTCGAAAAATCTTTTTTTTTGTTTTTGAGAAGCGCACATCACGTCTCTACAGCATCTGTTAGTGTTGGCGTCCAGGCCGAAAAGCGAGTAATTCGCGTCCATATTGGTTGATCTGTTATCGAAACACAAAAATCAACCAACTTGTGATCGTGCGTGGATGTTCGCTGCATTTCGGCTCGATGAACCAGCCGCAGATGACAGAGAGGAAGTGGTGGTGGCCTCTTTTAATGACGATGTATATGTACCACATGCAGTAAATGTGACGCCTTAATAATCAGTAATGTAACCTCGCTCACTCTGTCCCCTACACTTCCAAAACATGTCCCACTTCGAAGGCACTACGACGCCGCAGACATGCACGCTGAACATTCCGACGACGTGCAGCCAAGGCACGTGCATGCTCTCGACGAGCGGTCAGCCGATCTGCTGTCTCGGCTCGGCCTCGTGTCCCGTCGGGCAACGTCCGTACTACATTGCCGGCACGACGCAGACGATCGCGTGCACGCCGCAGCTGAACAACTGTCCGGCCGGGTAAACGAGCATTTAGCAATTAGTTATTTGTGCGTACGCACGGACACGACACGTAAAAAATGGTCACGCGAGTTAGAAATCGTGTCGTGGGTGCTAGCTTAATGCATTACGGACACGATTAGTTTGCGCACGGGATTTAGAACGACGTTTGTGCGTACGCGGACAAAAAAACTAAATGGTGTTTTCGCCTTAAGCTGTTGTGTTTTGCTGAACGGAAAGTTCTTTGTGAGAGAGCAGAGTTCGACGGAAACACAATTTATGGTGAATCATTATTGAGTTTTGAGTTGGCAGAGCAGAAGATCGGATCGAATTCATCCGGTCAGACAAACTTTTTACATTTTTCTAGAATAGTAGACGCCACTTCCTTGTTATAACGTTTTGTGACGGTATGGTAAACCGCGGTGCGGCTGCCGCAACACGATGTGGTTGCGGGCACTTACGAGATGATGCTGTTTACGGCACCAGGGTACCCCACGTCTTTCCACAGGATTCGTCAGAATCAACACTCAAGTTGTCAAAAAACAGTTTTAAAAAAATCAATCAATATCTTGCAGTTACTCCTGCTACGGCACGAGCAACCTGGTGGGCAACAGTATCTGCTGTTCGTCGCAGAGTGGCAGTTCGGTGTGCCCGAACAACGCCGCCAGCACCGGCCAGCAGTGCGTTGTCAATCAACCGAACGCTTGCGGTGTCGGCTACAGTTGTTTGCCGCCGATTGGCACTGTGTCCGCTACGATCGGCACATGTTGTCAATTGACTTTGGTAGATTTTGTTTTCCAGGCATCGATTGAGTCGCAGAACTCGAGAAAAAAACTCAATGGTTTCACGTGTCGAATCCATTCCTTCAAAATAGACGTGTCCGATCAACCAACAACCGTTCGTGATACCGGGCAGTGCCAATAATCAACCGCAGCTTTGCGGCGGCACGTTTGGCGCGTGCCCCAGCGGCTCGCAGTGTCAGGGCTCGAACGTGGCGCAGATCTCGGTCTGCTGTCGAACGACTTCTGTTACCGGTATTTTGTATTAAAAACTTTTACCGATTGCATTTCTAAACTTTTTTTACGGGCTATGATGATTGGCTGAGCTGGTGTCAGGCGTGAAAACTCAAAAAAAGTTCACAAATGCAGGAACGTGCCCGCAGAACGCTCCGTCCAACGGGCAGACCTGCGTGATCAACACGCCGAACGCCTGCCCGGCCGGCTACGTCTGCGCCAGTTCGGTCACGACCAACAGCGTACAGGGACAATGTTGTGCGCTGTCCGTGGTTGGTGGCGTTTTGTGTAATTTTCTCGACGTGCCAGCAGCTTTTTAAGTTAAAGTCCGTCGTTGTGCTTAGGCCGCGCACATTCTACTCTGCACGCACGTGCTGTCATATTCAAACCGGTGTTGGAAACACAACACACGCATAGGCGTTGATCGTGTGTTTGTAATAAATGATTACATATTGTATATCACAATACTTTCTTGATCACATCCACATCACAAACCATCAGAATCACATCTGAAAACGTGTTGATGAAAGGTGACGATCTTTAGACAAGTAATTTGACACGCCAATCCCGCCAGCGAACTTGCGCACGCTTGTTTTCTGTGTTTCTCAACATTCCAGCGCTGCACACAAGGCACCCAGTACAACGTGCCCGGCAGCAACGTCCCTCAGTTCTGCGGCGTTGTCGGGCTCGCCTCGTGCCCCCTAAGCTACCAGTGCCGCGGCTCGACCGTGCCGGGCATCAATCTCTGCTGTAGCACCTCATCAACGAATCAAGCGAGCGGACTGTGCCCGAACAACATTCAGCCGTACTACCCGCCGGGACAGTTGTCCCCGTTCGCGTGTCTGGCGTCGGCGAACAACTGCCCGCAGGGGTACACTTGTACGCTGGTGGGTTTTCGGTTTTTGACGGGAACGTTTTTCATCAGTTTTTGTTGCGTTAAGGCGGAAACACCATTTAGTTTTTCGTCCGTACGCACAAACGTCGTTCTAAATCCCGTGCGCAAACTAATTGTGTCCGTAATGTATTAAGATAGCACACACGACACGATTTCTAAATCGCGTGCCCATTTTTTACGTGTCGTGTCCGTGCGTACGCACAAAAAACTAATTGCTAAACGCGCCTTTAGTGTTGCTGGTTTAGCAAGTTTGGCAAGTGTGGCTGGAAACTACTAAAAATAGATGTTTGGAAATACATTTTGTTGGGCGCTCGAAGAAAGCAAAGTTTCAATTCACCATCTGAAATGGGTCTGAATTTTGCATCCATGTATTTTGTTTTCACGAAACGCGCAGGAGACTACTGCGAGAAAACTGCAAGAGCAACATGTACTGTAGAGTTTTTCAGTTGTTTCGTCCCACTGGACAAGACTGTTTCAAGCAAATGGACGTTTCATTTTTGCCTTTCCGCCTTTCCGTTCAGGGAACTGCCGGCCAGAGTCTTTGTTGTCCCGGCTCCACCACCGGCGCCATTGGTTTATGTTCAAATGGGCAAGCTCCATACAGTGTGCCAGGGCAGGCAACGCCACAAACGTGCACGACCACGTTCAACACGTGCCCGAGTGGCTACAGGTTGTTCGAGATGGAGTATTGTAGAACAAGCTGAACGTGTCATGGACAGAAATGACGTAATTTGCATTAAAAAGTTCTTTGTCATGTACGAACACCAAAATGTCAGTTAGTTTCACCCGTTCGCGTGCTGTTCATTTGAAGGAATCAACGAAACTGTGTAGTTGTGCAAGACAAGAGCACATATAACGTCAATGCAGTCCGGCTCTGACACGTTCGAATAATAAGGCTGTAGTGTTGTGTTTTTTGCCAATGAATTTAACGACGTTTACCTCACTTTTAGCTGCCAAGCATCAACCGTCGCTGGGACATTCTACTGTTGCCCGCAGCAGAGTCAAATCGGCGGCACACCCACGTGCACTGGCGGGAGTCAGCCGTAAGTTTTTTTTGTTGCAAGTTGCAACAAGGTATGACATATTTTTTCAAGCGTGTCCCATTGAAATGACGTCAGGTGCCGCCAAACATGCGCTTGTCGTTTACAGCAAACCAGACATTCCGTTTAGCCGATTTCTTCCCGTAAACAAATGGTGAACGTCGAATCAGTCACACCAAACTGACATTTTAGTGTTTGTACTTTGACAAACGGACGTTTTTGAAAGCAAATGACGTCATTTTAGTTCGGACACGTTTGAATAAATCCACAATGTATGAACGATTTTTCTATTGTTCCAACAACGTGCCGCTCTCTTCCAGATACATCTACCAGGCGGCCAACCTCCCGCTGCAGTGTCCGAGTCCGTCATCGTTGCTCTGTCCGTCCGGTTACTCTTGTCAGGCGAGCACTCAGGCGAACATTTTCCTCTGCTGCACCAGCGGCACCGTCGCAGCGACGCCGCAATGTCGCGTCGGGCAGCCGTTTGGTTCGGTTATTACTTTTTTTGTGATTCGTTTTTTGTCGGTTGGTTTTGAACCGACAAATTATTAGCACCGAAGGTCCTATAAGCGCATTCATGTTGCAGTATTTAGTGACCGCACTAAATAAAGCTGCGCGGGGACTAAATACTGCAACATGAATGCGCCCTATGATTGGGAAGAAACGTGCTCAAATATCATCAGGCAATTCCAACGACCCCAATCATCAATTTCCGCTCCCCCCCCCATTTTTCTCCAACCTCTTCCTTCGGCTACACCTGCCAGCAAAGCACGCAGGCGGGCGTCTACATCTGTTGCAATGCGATCACGTCAGGTAAACGATTGGCCGCACGCAAAACTGGATGAATTATGATGATTCTTACATGCATGACCAGCTTTGACATGATGCTTTGAACGTGATTTGTTTGGCTGTCTGTTGATCAGGCTTCCATGTTGCGGTGCCTTTTGACGTGATGTTTTTACGGTGCCTTTTTGAAGTTCTTAACTGGTGTTTGCGGTGTGTGTGATGCTTTTTGAAGTTCTGTCGTGTGAGCATGCGCATGTCAATAAACGGAGATTATTTGATTTTCTCACAATGAGTAACAAATTCCGTTGATATGGATCGATGTGATGACGACAACGACTTGCATGCAACTGCGCATGGATTGCCTAACAAACAACTACAGCGTTGTTGCGGTTGCGCCTTGGTCCAATATGTTGCACCAACCATTTCTCAACATTCCCCAGCACGAGAATTTGGCATGTTTACTATCGTTTTTTTTTAATTTTATTCAGAAATTTCTTGAATCACCGCGTTACTTTCTATGTTCCGAATTGCATGGCACCTTTACAAACTTCAGGTTACTGCCCAAGTGGCCAGAACCCGTTGATCGTCACCGGATCAACCGTTCAAGTCTGTCATGCAACGTTGAATCCATGCCCCATCGGTTACGTCTGTGTGTACAGCGTCACTTTTCAGAACTCTTACTGTTGTGCGTTTTTTTTTGTTTATTTTGATATGAATATTAGCAACTTATTTTTGAATGACCAACCAAAGCACATGCATGACGCATGAAGCTTTGCAAGTGCCCGAAAGAAAGCATAGTTGGAAGTTCAGAGTTTCGAACTTCCATTCTGACGACGATTGACTCCATTTGGCGCACCCAATCGAACCCCATTGTAGTACTAGAATCCAGTTTCCACGCATTTCTGCGCGCAAACACCTAAATTCTCCACGCCCGATGCCTAAATACAATGTAGTTTAGTTTCTGTGTCAAAACGATGTCAAAAAATGAGAAAAAATCCGAGTGTCTACCACAGAATCGACGAGCGGATTGCGTTTCAGGTACCACGGGCGTGTCCGGTGGCCTAGACGCAGGCTGTCCCGCAGGCACCCGACCACAGTACGCCAGCGCTGGCATTGTGCAACTGTGCAACCCTGTTGCATCCGTCTGCAACTTCGGATTCACGTGTCTCTTCAGCATCCCGCGGCAACAGTTCCTTTGCTGTTCGTCAGCGGTTGCTAGAAGTGCGGTTTTTGTTGTGTTTTTTGTCGTCCTGTTGTTGATGATCATTGAACGTTCCACATCCAATTGCGACTAATTTTCAGAACTAGAGGAGAAATTGTGTCCACCGGGTCAGTTGCGCAGTGGCAGCGCCTGCCTTCATCGTGAGTGTGAAACGCGATTTTCGAAACTAGTAAACTGCTGGTCGGAAAACCGTGCACACTGTTATGAGAATGCGTTTTATGTTGCATCGTTAGAAACAAACACGCACTCGCACGCGCACTGTTGGTGATGTGCGTGGCTGTGTGTTACACGAACCGAGTACATTGTCTTCCGACTAGAACTTTACAACGGTTTTTTGTGTCCAAATATGTGCAAAAAGTTTTTTTTTCGCGAAATAAAATGGAATTGAATGGAATGGAATGCAAACTCTTCAACTCCAAATGTTCACCGATCATGCGTGCGCAGTGCTGTATCCCGGCCAGTCCGGCTGCACCGAATCGACGCAGTGCAGCACACGGGTGGCTGGCACCAAGTGCGACGCTGGCACGTGCGTCTGCCCGTCGCACCAGCTGGTCATGAAATCCGAGTGCGTTGCGTTCTGCAGCGACGGCTTCGTGAACGTCGTCGGGCGGTGCGTGTCGATCTTCGACATTCCGATCTTCGATGACGCTCAACTGCAAGGTTTGGTGTGGTACTTGTTGCCATTTTGTTTCTTTTGCAGGGCCTAAAGTTCTACAATGATTCGTCGACCAGGCGACATGACGGACAGTTTTTTTATTTGTACTTACCTCACCGGTTCCCCAGAATCCTGAAATTAACAAATATGCGTGGTTTACTGCGGGGATGTTTCTGTGGACGCGTGCCGTGAGTGGAGTGAACGCTCTTTGATAGAGTAGAGAGACAGGGTGGTTTAGAATTACAAGTCCGCTGGTTGTTTGCTGCTCGCATCACCATCTGGCAAAAAAACCGGTTGGTTGAGCGAAACCGTAAACTCGCAAAAATAAGTGTCGTTTCCCGTTCGCAGACATCCAAGAGCGCGCGAACGGCACCGTGGGCGGTTGGTGTGCGAACACGGCGATTGCAGAGCGTCAGTGCACCGGCCGGAACGCTCACTGTGGCCCGCAGTACTTGTGCGAATGCTACGAGGGATATCGATTGCTGGCAGACGAGTCCGGTGATTGTGAAATCGTCGATGACACTCGGACAGAAACGGTCGCTTTGGAGGCAACCACGACGCAGCAGTCGAGAATAACGGTTGACTTGGAATCGGATGTGCACCAAAGAGGGCGGAATGATGAGAGCAGTGAAGAAACCGGTGATAATGACGACGGCGACGACGACGACGACGTTGGTCGATGGTTCATTTTTGAACATCGCATGGATTGAGTGCCTTGTTATAAACGGTCTTGCTCTTCATATCTGGTGGTGTAGTGCTGAGGAGGAAAAGAAATTCACAATATCTGGCAAGCACGCAGGTGCTCATGAACAAGTGACCGCAATGAAATTCCGGGTGAATAAAAATACACAAATTATGAATGCCTGTTTGGAGATCTGTGAAGAAAATGCTAATATAACATTAGAAAGAAGGAGCCTTGTTAGACTAGTGTGCGTGCTGACAAGACAAGGTGAATTTTGCATTGAAATACGGTATGGTCGGTATTCAGTAACCATGGCATAGCTTTTTTCAGGACGCAAGGAGCGCGCGAAATTTGAATGAATGAAAAAAACGATCAGAAACCCAATTGGGTTGGGTTGTCAAATTTGACGCGTTTTGGATCTTCGTGCTACGCTGTTAACACTTTGTCCCTTGCACACACTTTAGGGGAAAAAGAAAAAAATCGGATTAAAAATAACGATTTTTTTCAAACCAACTAAACTAAAGTGGAGGGTGGAGCAGTTTTATCACACACTTCAGTAGCGAAAGTGCGGGGGGGGTGGGGGGGGGGGTCCACCCCCCCCCTCAGCCGAAAATCCTGCCCGTGCACGGGCAGATACCCGTGTACCCCCCCTCCCCCCTTTACCTCGACACGGGTACTAGACTCCCCCCCCACGGCCCCACCCCCCTCCGCGAGAAAACACGGGATCGCACCCCCCCCCTCACGGTGGTCAATCTCATCTCAATTTTTTCCAAAAATACCGTAATTTTTGCATTTTTCTTGACGTTTGTGTCTGTCCCTGCATAGATTTTGTTCTTTCTGACCAAACAAGCAGCTTGTTTGCACAAAATATTCTGTATTTTACAAGAATTTATGTGTTTTTCTAAGGCAAAAATTTGGTATTACCCGTGCGATCCCGTGCACCCCCCCCCCTCACGAAATTTTTCTGCCAGTGCACCCCCCCCTCAGGAAAATTTGCTGCCCGAACGTGCACCCCCCCCCCTCACCGAGAAGGCACCTGACCCCCCCCCCCCCCTCTAAAATTCATGGCGTAGCGGTAGAACTTCGGCCTACAGTTCTGTAGGTACCCGGTTCGAACCTCGCGGTGGACCAGGGGTCGTGATGGGGGGGGGGGTGGGGGGGTACCCCCCCCAACCAAGTCGACACCCCCCCCCACCCGGGCAAACCCCCCCCCCCCCCATATTTTGGTCAAAATACCCCCCCCTCTCGAATTTGGGGGGGCCAGACGACCCCCCCCCCTCCCAGATTTCGACCTTCCAAACCCCCCCCCCCCCCCCAAATCCTGACCGTCTGACCACCCCCCTTTGATTTTGACTTTCGATGGAGACATTTTCTCTTGTATATCTCTATATTTCTCTCATTTGTAGGTATCTATATTATATGCATGTTTGTATCTCAATATATATTGTATGTTTTTTTGTATACGTACCACTTTGTTATACATTTACCACTTTGTACGTCAATTTTTTCAATACTGTACTTCAATATCAAGTCTCACCCGTGCAGCGTGTCTCGTTCGCGTAGCTTTCAGATGTCCCGACCCGAACGAAAATCAAAGCAAAATGTATGACTGGAGACTAGAGAGAGGCCTTGACTGGATGCTGTGGTTTCTAGCACTTTTATTCAACAACTTTTGGTCCGACCCCCCCCCCCCCCCCCCCCCGCCCGCCCCCCCTAGAATTTTCGGTCTCTCGGGAACCCACCCCCCCCAACCAAATCGACCCCTACTAGCCATTTTTTGCCCAGACAATGTCATCGTCAAGAAAAAATTTGGGTCCGACCCCCCCCCCTAGAATTTTCGGTCTCGCTCGGACCCCCCCCCCTAGAATTTTCGTTCTCACTCGGGAGCCCCCCCCCCAACCAAGTCGACCCCCCCCCCCCACCCGGGACGACCCCCCCCCCCCCAATTTGGGCGGACCCCCCCTCGGATTCGCCAAAAATCGGGCTCGACCCCTGCTGTGGATAGGGTTGGCAAAATACCGTTTTTTTCAAATCGTGGTAAAAAAAACCTGTATTTTTACCGGTAAAATTACGGTAATTTTACCGGAAAAAAACGAAAGCCAAAAAGTTGTAAAAACCCACATATCTTTCGCAGCCGACTTTAAACTTGAACCAGGATTTGTGAAACAACTTTCAGAACGCTTTGTTCAAAATATTGTGCACCAACAAAGAAAATAAATTATGTTTGGATTTGAAAACCCAAGAGGTCAGCAATAAATCGAACATTATCTTTTGCTCAATCGTTTATATTCCACCAATCACACAGGAAAAAAAACCAGCGTTTTCACGGGACAGTCTTTGGTCACAATAGACGAACACAATTTGCTGCAATAACGCAGTTGAACGGAATTTAGAGTCAGTTCAGATCAAAAAGAAAACAAATCAGTAATTGTGTAAGAAAGACAATTTTGAGCGACATTTAGAATTTTTGAAACTTTCAGCTCAACTCAGCAGCTCCAGCCGATTCTTGCACCTCGCTTAACAGTTCTTTCAAAACATCAGTGTCAAATTCGTCATCATATTTTTCTTGGTCACAGATTTTCTCATTTTCTCATCAAAAATGATATGAAAACTCAGGGCCCGAAATTGAAAAAAACCGGAAAAATACGAAAAAAACCGGAAAAATACAGAAACGGTCTTTTTCCCGTTTTTTTCAAGGCATCAATTTTTGCCCTGGTAAAAAAACGCGTATAAATACGTGTTTTTTTACCGGTAAAAAAAACGGTATTTTTACCATGCCAACCCTAGCTGTGGACAAGACATACTCGTGGAAAATTAGAGTGACCAACAAACATCTGATGGTCTATTCCCTCCTGAGCCGAGGGTAAAATTGGGCTCGGGGTAGTAATTGCCCGTCTCCGCCGGAGTTTGGTACCTTCGTGTTTCCGGAACCGGCGCGCGTATAATTAAAAAAAAATGAATAAAAAAACATAAAAAAATAAAAAAAATTAGGCAAACACCCCCCCCCTCACCCGAGGTCCCGCTTTCGCTACTGACACACTTTGCTTTCAGTTTTGAGTTTTTGACAGAAACAGAACATGGATTCGTCAGCTGACGAGCAAATGCAGACGGAAGACGATGCAGCGAAATGCAATGATCAAGATGAAATTAAAAACGACATCGCCTTCAATCACGTTCATCACGACGCCGACAAAAATGCGGTCAACGAACGATTCGCTGCTGCCGAGTCGAGTGAAGTTCCAGTTCCAACAATCACCGCTAGCGGCGACAACAGCCAACAACAACAACCCAGTCCCAGTGACACTCACAACGACAACTTCAACGCCCCGATTTCGGTTGGACTCGGAAGTATTCGATTGAACGAAAATTCTCGTGAACGTCTGAATTGTGGAACGTCAAATGAGGACGGCGACGCGCCTGCCCCTGCCGCTCCGTTGTTGCTCGACCCAGAGGTGGCAGCACAGATCAAAATGGCCAGCGGGCTCGGCGGCCGAAAACCCGGCTCGGGAATGTTCGTCTCTGGATGGGATGCTGACGACGAGGGCATATACGAGAAAGACATGATGGATGTCGGTGAACAGGTGAGCTTTTACGTTTTTTTAGATTTGAAAACGAAGTTCAGCACTTCAGCTGGTGGTAGGTAGGTACTCCTTCAAAATTCGGCGCATTGTTCATGTTTCACTGGATGTATATTCAGAGAAGTTAGTTTTCAGCTTTAGGATTCTGGACTTTTCTTTATTTTCTGTTTGCTTCAAGCATGAACACTTCTTTGCGAATACTCGGAAACCATTGTGAATCAGTTCATGATTTCCACAATTGAATCAAGGTATTAACGGCAGCGGAGGAAGGCGACCTTGAGTTGTTGGAGTCGTTGCTGACGTCGAATGCAGCGCTGGTGAACGCGCGCGATGTCGACCAGTACCGGCCCCCCCCCCCCCGGGGCGCGACCCCCCCCCCCCCCCCCATCCCCCGCTTTTTTCTCCCGAAAAAACCTCTAAAAAAACTTTCTTCAACACCTTTTTTTTCTTTTTGTTATAAACCACCCTTTCACCTTGGGGGCCCCCGGCAGACCCCCAAAAGTCTCCCGGGGCACTTCCCGGCCCCCCCGGTATAAGCACTTAATGACAAAGGAAAACTCGATGGGCGCCCCATTCAATGGCGTTCTACACGCTTCTCTGGGTTAGCGCTGGCTAAAAAAACATTGCCTAAAAATCACAACATCACAGGTGCTTCTATCAGACGCGACAGTCGACGTGAACGCTCGAACGAACGGCGAACTGACGCCACTGCACCTGGCCGTCACCTGTCAGGAGTCGGTGGACAAGGCCGTCGAGACGGTTCAGTTGCTCCTGAAACAGTCCACCATTCAGCTGCATCCCGTCTCGCACGTCGGCGAGACGCCGAAACAAATCGCCCGTCGCATCCATCCGGCCGTCTATCAATTGTTCGAGCGACTGTGAAGTTGTGCCACACGATTGGAAACAGCAATATTGTTCGGTGTTCGTTGATTTTGCGCTAGTTCGTCGTCGTATTCGAATGTGGCGATGTATCGTTTCGCTGATTGATTGCATGATATTTGTGCTCACCCCGATGAGCACTTCCAGTTGATTATGGTCAGTTTGACCGTGATGTTTATCATATGACCGTTTTTTATCTTCGTCGGAGCTGCTCAGATTTTTGAAAAACGTTTCTCTTCCTGCCTGCCAAACGTCCACTTGTGAAATGTGGAGCATCGAAAATACACAGGAAACACACACAAACATCGAAAATGAGTTTTCAATACACTTCTAAAATGTCTTCTAAAATACACTCTTCCGTGTTCTGATATGAATTGCTAGTGTTCACATGAAAATCATCATATTTTGTTGATTGTTTCATGCGTGTGTTTTGTTGTTGACGTGTCCTGGTGGATTAAACACGGTACCGGTATTTTTATTCAATTCGGGTATGTTCGCCATTGTTTTCAGTTGTTTTTTTTACTGAAATTGACTCGTAATTTGCGAACAAACAATCAGTTTGACTTTTCTGTGCCTGTAAATTTTTGTTTTGAAAGCGATACTGAACGTAAAAATCAACGCTGCCCAGTTTGGTGTTTCGAGCTGAACGAATAAAAACATGGATTTATTCTTGGTGTCGACCGAGACTACTGCTGTTACATTAAAAAGGGTTGCGAATCCTTGTCGTTATTTCATGTACCAACGTATTTATAAGCCCGTTAGCAAAGTCCTTTGTAAATAACCAACGCTCTAAGTTGAGAAGCTGGCTGTGTTACCTGTTTTGTTGATTGGTCAGTTCTCATACGCGACCATTTATTTTTTGATTGGTGTTTGTGAAGGTGATGTGTGAATCCCGGTTTTTGATGAATGCAGTGATTTGTGCAATTTGGTTTGATGGAATTATCGAAAAGTCTCGCTATTCATCACCAGTCGCGTCTATGGCTTGCTTGAAACGTTTGTGTCATGGTGCTTTTTGCTTGCGCACACCATAGCGACGTGCGCAATCTGCTGGATCAGTGTATCAAAAAACCGGTGCACATTCAAAAAACCCACCGCTTCAATGACTTCAGTCCATTTTCGCAGCACTGTCCCCCACCACCCTGTACGACGACGATGTCGTCCGCGCTGCTGCGTCGTTGTTGTCCGTGCCTGCATTGGTCGCAGCTGGAGTGGGCCGGTTTCGGCGCGACCGTCTACATTGCGACCGTGTTGGCCGTGTTGTTCGTCGTCAATGCGCTGTTCACATGTCCGGCGATCTTGGACGACGAACGGTGTGCCGGGCACATCAACGTCGCATGGCTGCTCTCGGCGCAAGTCGTCGCCAACTATGTCTGCTTTCATCTGTACAGGTTCGTTTGTTCAGTTCATTTGTGTGCGGTTGGCGAAGGTTTTCTGACAACGTGGCATGTTTGTGCGTGCCTTTGGATTTTTTGAGATGTTGGTTGATTGGCTCGAGCTGTTAGAATGTTTGTTTGAGCAGCACTGAAACTTTTCGTTATTTTTTATTGCATTTGAAGCACGCCCCCTCGCCCCCCCCCACCGATTCCGGAAACCCGAAGGTACCAAACTCCAATGGGCTTGGAGTACGGACGGCTCACCATCCCGTGGAGCCAATACCCTCTGGGAGGGCAGCGGTTCCCGTGTTTCCATTCTGGATTCTGGATTCTGGAGTTGTCATCATCAACGAATTGCGATTTTCACTCGGCAAGTTCTCCATTTTTAGTAAACGAAATCGTGTCTCGTCGATGTTACCCGGCAAGATGCGTCGCGCGGATGTTGATCCGACCGCCAATCACAAGGACAACGCAGACGCCATGACCAAATACTGTGTATCGTACGTTGTTTTTTGGATTCGTTGTTTCGTTTGTGGTTTGATTTCACAACTGTAAAGAGCCTGTTGCTAAACTGACAAGCTGAACGTCAGTTCAACAAACTGAATTCCACAGTCTTGACTGGTTGACGGAACTGGAGCAAGGTAAGGTCTATCTATGCGCTGATTAGTTGACGTTAACCACACAACCTGCATGATACGATCGTATTCTGAATCGAGTTCATGGCTCGTCAACAAAACACTGCAGTGAAATGAAGTCAGTCAGTCAGTTTTGCAATACCCGACAACTGTAAGACACCACCAGTAGTCAAACCAAAACAAAAAGTTGTCCTGCGTGAAAAAAAACCAACGCAATTCCCACCAGCTGCGAGGAGGTCGTGCCCGTGAAGGCGCATCACTGTCCGATCTGCCAGTACTGCGTGCTCCGGAAGGACCACCACTGTGTCATCCTGAACGGCTGCGTCGGCTTCGGCAACCAACGCTACTTTATCGTGTTTCTGTTCTGGGCGGCCATTGGCACCGCCTATGCGACCTCGTTCTCTGTGCGTTACCTCGATCGATTCTATAAACCGCTTCTCCCGTTCGGCTTCATCGAGTACGCCGCACCGATCGCGATGAAACGCTGGATTCTCATGGAGGACTGCACGATTTTTGAGTTGGCGCTTTGTCTGCTCGTCTCGATTGGTGTGTCGACGGCGGTCGGCGCCTTCGCGTTCTTTGTGTCGCAGGTTTGTGTGGAAAAACAGCGGTTCTCTTTTGTTGGTGTGTGGACGGTCGCGAACTGTCAACTGATTTGGTGGACTTTGAATTTTGGGTTTATTGAATGTTGATCGGTCCAGCCAGCGCCTGTTCGATGCCAGAGCCAATCAGATCAGGCCAGATTGCACAAAAAACCACTTTTTCATTCGCAGTTTCTCGTGCCGCGATGCCTGTATTCTGAGAAAGAAAAGTGATAAGTTTAAACAAAGATACTTTACAAAAATCAAAAAATCGTCCATCGTTCAGTGTTTCTTCGTGCTACGCGGCACCACCATGCACGAGTTCTTCAAGCAGCGCGGCGATGCCGACTATGTGAGTCCGACGACACGCAACCACGAGCCGGCGACGTTCTCGGAACGAATTCAAGCGACGTTCGGCCCTTGGTGGCTGCTGAACTTCATCGTGCCCTGTCCTTGGTTCGCGAACCGCCTGACGCCCGCGTACGCGCGCTCGTTGTACGACTACTATTTGAAGGACATGTGAGCTTGCAGCGGTTTTAATTGCAGTGTATTGTTTTCTTTGTTGTTCTCTAGTCTCATGGCTTTTTTGTTCTTATTTGAAACGCTGATGTTCTGGTCCTGGTGTCATTTTTGATACAACTGGTCAGTTTTATCTGATTTTTTTCCTGGGCAGTTTTTGTGTTATTTGGTCGATTCAGCGATTTGTGTCGCACGTTCTGTACAGAGCGTTGATTGGTCGCCGTCCGATTCAAAGACAGCCAATCAGCATTGTCGTTCTCATTTGTTTCTCGCCCCACTGTATCTTATTCTCCTTGTCATGAAAGGAAAAAAGAATCTATCTGTTGGAAGAACTACCCTGCTTTCGATTCGCATTCCAACAAGCATCAGCCTCACTCAAGTGCTTTTTTTAATTTTTGGTTTGAATTATTGGTGGCAAATCAGTATATCAGAATGAACTTTCGCTGATTTTTTCTTTGTCCGAAATGCTCACTTGTTTGTTCATGTGGTCTGCCTTTGAAACAAATGATTCCGAATAAAAAAACATGAAGCAAACACCAATATTTTGAATCGCCTCACATTGGACAGTTCAACGGCTGTTATTCAAAAATTTGTCGGACAAATTATTTTGGCGTTCTGAAGTTTCGCGCTGTGTTCGGTCATAAATCAAGCCGTGCGATTAAAATTGCCTTCGTTCGCAGTTCGCACGATACCACTTCATATAGTGGTAGTCTTGATGATACAATACAACCAAAACGTGAGAAGGTGTTTGGTTTTTACAGTTTTGGGGAAAAAATCGTAATACCGACCGGTAAACCCGTGTAACGTGCAGTCAGTTTTTCAGTGTCAAGCACGCGACACACTCAGAATCGGATGTTGACAATAAAATTTCAATGTTTTTAAGTAATCGATCATCCGAAGGAAGGAAGGAATCATGGAAGGTCGACTATATATCATATATAACAATCAGCACAATGAGAAACGGTGAAAAATCGAAAATTCCCCGTTTTTACATTTCATTTCAACGGTCTTCCGTTTCACGGGATGCACAATTGTTTATGGTTTCTGCGTTGCGCACCGACGTTTAATTGAGTTGACAATCACATCACAGTGCATTCGATGACGCTATTCGAATTCATATAGTGACAGAAAAAAAAACGATCTGGGATGCGTTTCCGGGCAATAACAACAGGAGAAATAGAAATCGTCACAGACGGAAGGTATACATACGTACAGTGCGCAGCGACTAGTGAGAAAAAAGTTTGAAAATGATCGCGACGGTGAAAGTGCGCGCGCAATCTGTCTGGGCACCGTCACACATCGCGTTGGTGCGTCTCTAATGTAGCCACGTTTATCTTCAGGTCAGGTTTTCTTGTTCTCTGACGACACGCAATTCATTAGATGCGCAATATGTTCTTTCGATCATTATAGTCTTCGACTGACCTTAGGTGTTCCGTGTATGCCCCCTGTGCGCACAATTCCGTGTTCTGCGCGCGCACATCCCACCCCCCGAAAAAACTGCCCTTAATTGACAGCGCACACCCCGATAATGCAAAAACGGTTATGTCAATCGATTAACGATTGTTCGTACGCTGTGTGCATGATGTAAAGTGCCGTTCCAACACGTCGTCGTCGTCTTATTTGAGCTTTTGTGGATTTATTTTCGGTTTCTTCACCGAAGAACTTTCTTTCCGTTTCCGATATCGTCGCTGTTGCGCGTTTTCAGTGTTTTTTGAATACACTTTTTCGCTTGCAAGTTTTTGTTGAGCAGTTCGTTTTCCGTTTATTATCTGTCATATATCGTCAAGTTTTGTTCAATATTTCGCGAATCGGCTATTTCCCCCCGTATTTTGAGTTTTTTTTTGCGTGAACGTTCGCGAAAAAGGACACACGTTCGCATTGACGTTTCCGTCAGCTTCTGAAAGTGGAACAATTTCGCCCAGAGAGTGCTCATTTATAAAACCCACTCTCGTCGCGTAGGGGCATTGATTGGTCCACGGGACGCTCACCGTCCAATAAGCGCACCCCTACACCCACCCAAAACCACCAGAGTTCCGTACATTCGTGCCTCTGGGAGCAGCGAGTCGGGTAATAGGGACCCGTTGAAAAAGTCGAGCCAAAGAAACGGTCGAATTGAATTTAAAAAAAAACATAAAAAACGATATTTTTGCACACTCCGTCAGCGTGCAACGATGGACGCCAAAGTGTGTCCGGCACAACAGGCCGGCGACGACGAGCAACTGAGGCGAATGAGACGGATCGCGTTCTCATCGGTCGTAGTGAGCACCGTGGCAATTGTTGCCGTCGTCGTTGCCCTGCCGATGTTGTACGGCTACGTGCAGGGCATTCAGACAGACCTGCTGGCCGAAACCGAGTACTGCAGGGTTGGTGTGTGTGCTTGGTTTTTTTTGGCTTGACGTCGTATCATCGGTTGATGAGATCAAGTCAGCAGGCTTTGCTGCTTCGTTCGTATCCGATCGTGGTAAATAAGGTTTGGTCTTTGGTGCGATGTTGCCACTCCATGAACAGCGACACGTACAGCGCGCATTATAGAAACCTTTCGCACAAGACGCCGTTGTTAAACGGCGTTCCAATGCGCATTGAAACACTTTCAAAGCTCATCTATCTGATCAGTTGGGTAGATTAAATTGGATAACACCGATAACCGAGTTTTTCTGCGTTGGGAAAACTGTTGAAAAACGACCGCGTTTTTTTATTGCACTGCTGCAGTTACGCTCACGCGACATGTGGTTTCAAATGGCCAACATTCAACATGCGAAAGGTTCGGCGCGATATCGCAGATCGTCGTTGTTAGCCAACTTCCTTCAGGCGGATTTCATTCACAACGCTGCGGTGCTCGCTAGCGGGTTCGTTTTGGTGTGCTTGTGTTTTTTTTGGTGTTTTTTTCATTGCATGTTCATGCAGTAAAAATTGCACTTCCAAGCAGCTGAAATCCTGACATCTGGTTGTGATAGCCAGTTGACCAGTTGCGTTGTGATCCCAGTATTGCAACGTTTTGTTAAAAAAGCTGGGTTTTCAGTCAGCGTTTGTAATTTCCTAAAATTGGTTGCCCCTGATGAAGGCCAGTTCCTTCTCAGAACTATCTTACATATGACTCAAATATTACTTCATGATTAACACTCGAACGCCCGCAGGTACTAACACTCGAATGTCCTCAGGTACTAACACTCGAAAGTCCGCAGGTACTAACACTCGAATGTCCGCAGTGTACTAACACTCGAATGTCCGCAGGTACCAAGTGGCGCAGCCGCATCTCAGAGTGGACCACCGTCCGGAGCCGCACGTTCCCCCGTCGCCACACCATCCCACCCCAGACCATCACACCCCGCCGCCACACCACACGCCACCGCCACACCACACGCCACCGCCACACCACACGCCACCGCCACACCACGTCACCCGGCCACACCATCGGCCGTCGCCTCATCACCCGAGGCCGACGCACTATCCCATTGACGAACCAGTGATAACGGAGCCAGGATCATCGCAATGCGGTGCGTTTATGGTCGTCGGCAAGAGGCGCTTTTTCCGAAGACCAATATGCGTTTTTTACTCACGCTGATTGGGCGGATTATTGACGTGTCATTGTCATGCTTCCATTGTTGCTCTCAAAAATCAGTTCACCTGCCATTACTTTACTTGACATCTGATTTTCTGAGTTGTGCGAGAGTAGGTGAGAGTGGGACTATTTTCAGATATTACAGTTCATCATTCAATCAATCAATCGAATTCAACTTTCACTATGTTGCTCTCACGGCACACACGCAGACTGCACCTGCGAACGGGGCGCACCAGGCCAGCCGGGTAAACCGGGCGAGGAAGGCGACCAGGGTCCACCCGGTGCTCCCGGAGCCGACGGGAGACGGGGCCGCTCCGGTCAAGTGCTTCGTGACGAGCCGATCGAGCAGTGCATGCTCTGTCCGACCGGGCCACGCGGTCCGAACGGCGACATGGGAGCACGCGGCCCGAAGGGACCGAGAGGCCCCGAAGGCGAACCGGGCAGAAACGGCGAGCCCGGTCATCGGGGTATGGCCGGCGTGACGGTGTGTGCCCGCGTGGGGCGAGGGCGGGGCTTTCATATTTTTCTCTGTTTTATTTTCAAACCGTAACGTACTGTAAAGAATACACTCAACTTGTTTCAATTTACGTTATTTTGCCCGATAAAGTTGTCTTTTTTTGGGATCCGGTTTTGGAGTGTGAGTCCATTGTAAAATGGTTTTAATTCTCCAGGGTCAACCGGGCCGTCCCGGTAATCCGGGTCCCCGAGGTCCCATTGGTCGACCGGGCGAAAAAATTCCGACCGACTCACCTCACGGCAAACCAGGCGTCGCCGGTGTCCAGGGTGCCGAGGGCGAGCCGGGCACGCCGGGCAGACCCGGAATCGCACGGTCCGGTCTGCCCGGTAATCCGGGCGAGTCGGGCGACAACGGGCCGCCCGGCAAACAGGGCACAAAGGGACCGCCCGGCTCGGGCGGTGAGCGAAGAAGTTTTGAAGAAAAAACATATAAACAATTTTATTTGCGATTGTCGTTTCGGAAATGCAAGTGTGACATGAATGTGCTGCAAAAACTGTTCAGCTTCACTAACAATGGTTAATTTCTGAATTATTCTGTGGCCAATGCCGCTACTAAAGTCGGAATTCATGAGCTCCGCTGTGTTTTCTATCTCTGTGCTTTCATTTTTATTCTACAGCCTGTTTCTCAATTTTTAGGTCCAGATGGTCATCACGGCGATTGTATGCATTGTCCGGTGCCAAGGTTACCGCCAGGCTATTGAAACTTTTGAAAAAGATTTTGAATCAACCGACGGTCTGTGATATCTGGCGTTGTTACTGTTGATTATTGCTGATCAGTGCGAAATGGAGAGTGACGAATTTTATTGAAATTCAAAGAATCGCATTGAGAGACTAAATAAAATCAAGAGTTTGTTAAAGCCTGATGCAAAGATTTGTGGTACTGTTTTCACACAGTGGGTTTATTGTGCTTGTTATAGGTTTGCTTGAAGTGAAAGTGGTCTATGGAATCGATAAAAAAAACCATAGATATCACCACTAAAAAAATCATCATGCATTCATCTCGGTACCGGGTCTGGTTGCTGTTTTAACCATCAAAATTTAGCTAAAGCGTGTTAAAACGTCATGGTCAATTTTCATATCTTGTCGGATTCAATGGTCAATACAGCGGTCATAATGTACAATGTAGGTTATAAAAGATTTTGAAAAGTTACCACCACAAAAGTCGCTTGACTTGTTCTAAATTGCCGTTTGTTTCTGCTTTCTACACTGTCTACGGTCAAATTGCAGCGACAACACACTTTCTATTTTCAAGAATGAAATCGTAGAAACTATAAGATATCCGCAGAAACTACCTTCAGGGGCCAGGGTGGAAAAGAGGTCGCCTTACTTGTTTTCCTGACGTGTTTCGGGAGCATCGTCAAAGCACGATTTGAACTGCAATGGGCTCCCGTACCTTTATCCATAAAAATCAAAATCTGAAATGATCACGAGTTTTTTTGACACTTGGTAACATCGGGATCCTCCTGTCGACTGGATTTTATTGCGATGTAGTTTAAAGTACAATCTTTAATCTGCAGGTTGCTTGTTTGCAAATGCATAAATTACGTGCGGAAATCGTTGAACTTAAAAAAATAAAAAGTTACGTATATAAGAGACGGCGCATCCATTGCAAGCGAACAAGGTATTTACCCATACACAACCCAAGGAATTCAATCCGTCGACGTGGTGCCCTTGTGGCGCCAGAAACAAAAACTCGAGTCGCTCGTCTCAAGCTGGCCGAAGGCAGGAAGCGGTCACTGTCACT
>JASANC010001581.1:15000-24836 GCA_030248135.1 Theristus sp. LFF4_11 | reverse complement strand
AGTAGTCGGATAAAAATTTTTTCGCGGCTCCAAGCACAACTTTGGGTGTTCGTTTCGTGTGCACAGAACCAAGTTTGTGGCTTATACTATGCTCGCTGGAGGAAGCGAGCAAATTTGAAAAACGCGCGCGAGAGGATAACGGCTCATATAATGCGTGATGCGCTGTCCGCTCGCTGACGCTCGCTCGCGCATCCGCATGATATGGCCGAGTCACTTTGACGATTTTGAATTGCCACGCAAAAATTGAAACCAGTTTCCTTTCTACGTTAGCACAAGCAGTGAGTCGCAAAACCTAATACTGCCAGAAACCGGATATAAACGCTATACGGAAAGAATGGAAGTTATCTGGGTACTTGCCAGTTGTATTATTAAAATAAGAAAAAAAATACTACAAAATTTCATGGAATAAACATACGGTGCGCAGCAAGCGCGGCATGTATGGCTGCCTGGTCTACTACGAAACACGCGTTGATCGTGGTGACCCCGGCGTGGTGCAACAGCAGCAGCACTGAGACATTTAAGGTGCGTCATTTTTGCAAGCACTTTTTCACTCAATGTTTTTTTAAATACCGTAAAGTCTTGCATATAACGTTCCTACCACTTATAAGACCTCCACCCAAATGTCGGCGGATTGTCACACGGCGGGAAACCAAATAAAATTCAAAATTTTGATGTGGTCAAAATTCCACCCCGTTTATAATGCCCGGAATTCCTAATCTTCGCCTGATAAGACTTCTTCCCACTTATAAGGTTGTCACACAAAATTCCTCTTTTTGCAGAAATTTTTGATTTTCAAATTTATATAAGGAGACCGCATATGCGAGACTTTACGGTAATCAGAAATTTATGACCGCAAAAGTGGAATAATAATGTCTACTCACGTGCAACCGGAAACATTACGCTTCGATCAGCGGTGTTGTCTCTCTGCCGTATATTTAGCCGGTGCTAATTGTTCTTCCGTGGTGAATTACCGCTGAATTCTTATATCTGAAAACGCTTTCAAGGAGTGAAACTTCGCGGCAACATTAATGGGCAACATGATTTCCCACCACTGAGGTTACTGTATTGCAAAAGTTCAATGATTGTTGTATGGTTTCACGCTTTGCCTGTATTACAACGTGTGTCAAGGTTGTGGCAGACCGACCAGTCCTTTTGTTACAATACAAGATGATAATAATCTATCCACATTGATTGGAATTTTAGAATTGGAATCGGGAACGCAGCCACTTTATCGGGTTGGTTTCTTCATAAATATTTCATAAAACTTCATACGCGCATGTGCAAGATTAATTTTTTGGTGCAAATTTTTTTTGTCGTGTTTTAATAATCAACAATTAAGTTTCTAATGAAACAATGGGTGTCATTCATTGTCTCATGTATGCGGTTGCTAAATCTACCCAAAAACAGTCGTGTATGCATGATCTGTTTTAAAAACTGTTCGT
This sequence comes from Theristus sp. LFF4_11, assembly GCA_030248135.1. NCBI lineage: Eukaryota > Metazoa > Nematoda > Chromadorea > Monhysterida > Xyalidae > Theristus > Theristus sp. LFF4_11. The sequence goes on along the minus strand of JASANC010001581.1, from coordinate 23,394 downwards.
TATCACCAGCGTTTTAATAATGCAAACTGTTGGATAATCCACATTCTCCACGTTGCCATTCATTATCACAAACTACTTTTTCTGTATACACGTGGTCGCGGCACGGGCCATTGCAACGCAAATTTGTTTCAATACAGTTCGTAATGGTGTGCCCGTTGTTGACAATGGCAAAAAACAATGATCATTAACAATAACGACAACACGAAAAAATCGTCATTGCAACAAGCATGCTGCCGTTTGGTCGGTTCATGTTCATTGACTGGTTCGACCCGATTTTTTCGTCGCAGTAGTTTAGTCACAAGTTGCGTAGTCCATAGTTTTTTCTATCAACTGCGTTTGGTTTTTTTTGGTTTTTGCGCGTGCGTGTGGTGTTTCATCGTGTGTGTGCGTGCGTGTGTGTCTGTCTGTGCCTGAAGGCAGATTTCTGTGATCTGCTTTTGTTAAACTCATTAGGCAGCGTACGTGAAATTTTAAAATTTGGTGAAAGTGTTATTCAGGATATGTCTGGGCGTAATTGTCGAATTTTTGTCCCGGTCCAAAGGAAAGGCAAATTAAACGTGTCAAACAATCAAAATCATGATCGGCCACTGTGCACTCATTAATTGGAGTCATCACCGCAATCATTTATACTGCATTAATCGCAAATCAATCGAAGAAACGTTACAAAGTTTTTGATACACGAAATTTGACAGACGTTGATCAAAAGTTTTATATTTGTGAATCTGTAAAAAAACTGTTTTTAAAACTCGGGCCATCGTAGAAGTTGATTTTGATGACCGCACAGAACTATCATCGACTTCTTTGTTTGGCAATGTGGTGAAAAAATAGCGTTTGGGTCATATCGTACAAAAGTTACCATTTGAAAACAACGGGGAATTTCCTAGGGCCAATTCTTTATCACAATTTATTCAGAGTTTTGCCAATCCATTTTTCACAAAATGCAGCAAAACCAGAAAAAATCGGTGTCTTGGCTGCTGCAGGAAAAAAACAGTGATTTCACAGAAAATTGTGCATCCAAAAATACCAAAACGATTCCTGCATTGTTCTATTTAAAAGAAAAAAAAACAAAAATTCACAGCAGAAAGCTGCAACATCTCCTTGAGCGCTAAGTGGTGGACGTGCGCAGCGCAGCGTGCTGTATTTGGAGCGAAAATTCAATTTTTCACGTTTTCACTGAGTGATTCGCATTGATTATAGGGTGGACCAATTCTTCTGAAATTTTAACACAAAAATAAGAAGCTATATATGATGCTTGGTTAAAATTTTAGCTTAAAAGATTTACTCGTTGGCGAGCTAGAGCCGATTCTTATAGTGTAGTATTTTTGGATCACTCTGTACTTCACGTGGCATCACTCCAATGTACATGCGTATGTTCTGACACTGAAATGGGATTGACGAACCAGCAATAAACAACAATTCAAGTGACAACAACAATGAAAGGGTCTAATCTACACACAGCAAAACAGAAAGAAACAAATCAGCGGCAAGCTTATAAAAATTGAAATTCCAACACCATAATCAAGGAAAGAACTATGGAGAAGCTATTTTCAGAGTATTTTCAGTTTAGCTTCAGCAAAACTGAAACAGCAAAGAGTAAGTGTGATTACTTTACCAGTAACTGACAACATATGGTTATTTTTTAATAAAATTTCATCAAATTTTCCAAGCGCGGATTCTTTCCAAAAACCAAAAAGTCATTGTTGCTGCCAATGACCAACAATTTCCATTTACTACTGCAGCTGCCAACTGCCGTCGGCTGTGCAAGTGTACTTGCACGTGCCAGCGGTGCACAAGGCTGACGTCACGGAGGTGGTGGTGCCCACTGGCACCAGATTGTTGTTGGTCGTCTCACTGAACGTGGTTGCACCCGCCACTGTTGCTGATTGCGTTGAGCAACACGCTGCGAACATGAACATGCAATAAATTATGCAATATTACACGCAAATAGGAGTTTTGGACGCTTATCTAAAGTTTGATTCCAAAAAAACACGCACAAAGCGACTAAATGTTCCCGAACGACACGGCATGGTGGCGGTCGAAACGAAAGTTTTACCTATGGGTGGTAATGCACCACCTCTTCTTGCGGATTTAACGCTTTCATTTCTTGAATAGCAATTTTTACAGCGTTGTAACAGCCATAGGTTACACGGCAATAAAGGGCGCGTTTACAGATACAATTGATGATATTTATAATTTTTTTGCTTTTTACTTTCTGGGATCATTCAAACATGCCGTGCCGTGCCGTATGCGCATTTTCCATCAGTGTATCTAAATGTCAGGACAACAGTTTCCTCCAGCGTGTATTTGTTACTATGTGCCCCGATTGTTGTTGTTTTTTCGACAATTATTACTTAATCATCAGCTAATCTTAAAATAGACTTCAACATAATACAAGATCGCCCAGTTGTATAAACGGGCCTTATGAGTTGGGTACAGGGTTGGGTACACTAATAGTACAGGCGTTTGCAAGCGCAATCCCCGGGAAAACATGATCGTTCACTACGCATTGTGAATCAAAACGGCGCAAAACAATAACGGCGAAAAATGCTGACATGTTCGAAAAGAGCGCCCATACTTGTGGAGCAGGCGGTTTCATCCGCCCAAGCGCCAGCGGCCGCACCAGCATTGCAGACTTTGACGCCCTTGCCGCATTCGGTGGCGCCCGTGCACGGGTAGGTCGCCGTGGTGCTTGCGACCAGGCCGCCGTTGACCGGGGCCGTCTGCGTGGCGAACTTGGAATTCGCCGGTGCACTGGCTGCGGCGCAGCAGTCCGTTGCGGCTGGAGGAATCAGTGATGCAATGGTACTGTGGAGTTATTCAAACGTGTCCGGACTAAAAATGACGTCATTTGCTTTTAAAACGCCCGTTTGTCAAAGTACAGACACTAAACATGTCAGTTTTGGTGTGACTGATTCGACATTCACTATTTGTTTACGGGAAGAAATCGGCTAAACGGAATGTCTGGTTTGCTGTGAACGACAGGCGCCATGTTTTGCGGCACGTGACGTCATTTCAGTGGGACACGTTTGAAAAAATAGGTCATACGTGAGAAAGTGGATTTTTCAGTCATAACAACTGAGCACTTCGATATTTTTGAAAAAGCCGGAGACGCAGTGCAAACGGAATTTGACCGGCTCCACAAATGATCGCTGTTTACAAATGCCCTCCGCGACATTTTCACACTTTCAACACTTACCGTCTGAATTATAGGGAATCAGCTGATTGGTTAGTGGTCACGTGATGCTTGCCTTCTGTGTAGGACGAACTCCACCCGACCGGCAATGCGCCTGCGCAGAAAGCATGCATCACGTGATCACCAACCAATCAGCTGATTCCCTGTAATTGAGAGTTCGAGTGCAGTGAAAAGCGAGAGCAAAACAAACACAGTTGATGTTGCAGTGTACCAGTTGCACGCAAAACAAAAGGTGCACAGCACACGTTCGTGCACTTGTTCGCGCACATGTCAGAAACCCGTGCACTTTCCACATCGAGTTCGTTTCCTTTCAAAAAGTAAAAAAAACGGCTGCATCTTGTATTCGTTTTTTTCGGGTTTGTGCATCTGAATCGATAAGTGCACGAACAAAACTGAATCATGCGGATGCGCGAGCGAGCGTCAGCGAGCGGACAGCGCATCACGCATTATATGAGCCGTTATCCTCTCGCGCGCGTTTTTCAAATTTGCTCGCTTCCTCCAGCGAGCATAGTATAAGCCACAAACTTGGTTCTGTGCACACGAAACGAACACCCAAAGTTGTGCTTGGAGCCGCGAAAAAATTTTTATCCGACTACTTTTCATACGCTGTAGACACGAAAAACCTATTCTGAAAACAGTGTTACTTATTTTTCTATCTCTTTTTTTTTTCCGGTATGTAATCAACATGTGTTCGCGCTTTCAGTTTTTACCTGCGACACGTTCACAGTCTAGCAAGAATGTTTCCTGGGGTAATTTCATCCGTAGATTTGGAAAAATGGGTTAATTTTTTGCCCCGACCACTTTTTTGGGTAAAAATTTGGGCATTTTTAAAAGTTCGCAGCGTTTTCACCGGGTTTCAAGTGTTCGCCCTTTCAATTTTTAGCTGGGACACTTTCACAGTTGAAGAAAAATGTTTCCTAGGGTAATTTCATCCGTAGATTTGGAAAAATGAGTTAATTTTTTGCCCCGACCCCTTTTTGGGGTAAAAATTGGGCTTTTTTGAAAGTTCGCAGGGTTGTCACCTGGTTTTAAGTGTTCGCCCTTTCAATTTTTAGCTGGGACACTTTCACAGTTGAACAAGAATTTTTCCTCGGGTAAATTCATCCGTAGATTCTGAAATTTAGTTTAGTTTTGGCCCGGGCATTTTTTGGGTCAAAATTGTGCATTTTTGAAAATTCGTAGCATTTTGACTGGGTATCATTTTTTCAGTCTTACAAATTTTGTCTGAGCTACGAAAAATAGCAGAAATGTTTAGTCCGTAGGAATTCAATACGCTGATCACGGATTTTGGGATAGTTTTCTTACGTGAGCAACTCTAGATGCTGAATCGTGACGATTTCGGGCGAATCGGCCGTGGAAGTTGGCGAAATCGGTCCAGAAACGAAAAACAAGAAAAGGGTGTTTTCCAGGGTAATTCAATGCGCTGATCACGAATTTTGGGTTAGTTTTCTTACGCGAGCAACTCTAGATGCTGAATCGTGACGATTTCGGGCGAATCGGCCGTGGAAATTGGCGAAATCGGTCCAGAAACGAAAAACAAGAAAAGGGTGTTTTCCAGGGTAATTCAATGTGCTGATCACGAATTTTGGGTTAGTTTTCTTACGTGAGCAACTCTATATGCTGAATCGTGACGATTTCGGGCGAATCGGCCGTGGAAGTTGGCGAAATCGGTCCAGAAACGAAAAACAAGAAAAGGGTGTTTTCCAGGGTAATTCAATGCGCTGATCACGAATTTTGAGTTAGTTTTCTTACGTGAGCAACTCTAGACGCTGAATCGTGACGATTTCGGGCGAATCGGGCGTGGAAGTTGGCGAAATCGGTCCAGAAACGAAAAACAAGAAAAGCGTGTTTTCCAGGGTAATTCAATGCGCTGATCACGGATTTTGGGTTAGTTTTCTTACGTGAGCAACTCTAGATGCTGAATCGTGACGATTTCGGGCGAATCGGCCGTGGAAGTTGGCGAAATCGGTCCAGAAACGAAAAACAAGAAAAGGGTGTTTTCCAGGGTAATTCAATGCGCTGATCACAGATTTTGGGTTAGTTTTCTTACGTGAGCAACTCTAGATGCTGAATCGTGACGATTTCGGGCGAATCGGCCGTGGAAGTTGGCGAAATCGGTCCAGAAACGAAAAACAAGAAAAGGGTGTTTTCCAGGGTAATTCAACGCGCTGATCACGGATTTTGGGTTAGTTTTCTTACGTGAGCAACTCTAGATGCTGAATCGTGACGATTTCGGGCGAATCGGCCGTGGAAGTTGGCGAAATCGGTCCAGAAACGAAAAACAAGAAAAGGGTGTTTTCCAGGGTAATTCAATGCGCTGATCACGAATTTTGGGTTAGTTTTCTTACGTGAGCAACTCTAGATGCTGAATCGTGACGATTTCGGGCGAATCGGCCGTGGAAGTTGGCGAAATTGGTCCAGGAACGAAAAACAAGAAAAGGGTGTTTTCCAGGGTAATTCAATCCGCTGATCACGAATTTTGGGTTAGTTTTCTTACGTGAGCAACTTTAGATACTGAATCGTGACGATTTCGGGCGAATCGGCCGTGGAAATTGGCGAAATCGGTCCAGAAATGAAAAACGAGAAAACGGTTTTTCTAGGGTAATTCAATGTGCTGATCACGGGTTTTGGGTTAGTTTTCTTGTATGAGCAACTCTAGATACTGAATCGTGACGATTTATGGTGAATCGGCCGTGGAATTTAGCGAAACCGGTCCAGAAATGAAAAACAAGAAAACGGTGTTTTCCATGGTAATTCATTACGCCGATCACGGCTTTTGGGTCAGTTTTTCTTTTGTGAGCGATTCTAGGTACTGAATCGTGACGATTTTGGGGAATCGGCCGTAGAAATGGCATAGGAGAAATCGGCCTAAAAACGAAAAATAAAAAACCTGAGTTGTCCGGGGTTTAGAAGAATGTGTGACCAACGAATTGTGATTTTGGTCCGACCTTCGGGGCTTATGTAAAAGTCAGAATATTATCTAAAAATGCGTGAGACGCATATAAAAGGAGGAATATGGCCTTGTGTAAGCAGTGAAAGACTTGGCTCGACAACGCTTTTCAAGTCTCTGATGTGGTACACACGGATACAAGTACATAAGGGTCATATTTTTGCGCCGCGTTTGTTTTTTTTTTGAAGCACGCCCCCCACCGATTCCGGAAACCCGAAGGTACCAAACTCCGGTGGGATTGGGGAATGGACGGCTCACCATCCCGTGGAACCAATACCCTCGGCATGTGAGGGGGCAGCCTCTAAGCCCCGCTCTGTCCTGGGGGCACCAGTGATCTTAGCCCGATTTCGGTTTCGGTGGCCTGCGGTCGCTATATCCCCGGAGGGCAGCGAATCCGAAAGTTTTCGTTTTCGTTTTCGTTTTGCTGAAAAGCGTAAAACTTTGAAGTTATTTTTTAATTGTTCTCTTCGATTTAATCTAAAATCACGCCATGTGCGAAATTCTGTAAATTCTGTGCAAAAACAGAAACATCAGAAACTGCAAAATATTGCTGCATGTAGCTTTATCGTTGTTGTTAACGTACGCACCGCTGTGTACACACCAGCACCAGTGACAAAAAGGAGTTGTCTTCCGTTGATTTTCACCTTTGTTACCGGTGTCACCTTCAACTAGTGTGGCAGGATAAACCGTCTGTCCCGTGAGTCATTGCCTTTGCCACAGGAGACCTTGCGTTCCGCAATGCTTCTGCGATACAATTTGTCCTGAACAAACCAGTGTCAGCGAGCTAAAGTCTGATTGTTATTTTAGTAGTTTTAGTGGTCGCTAAATGCCCGAAATCCGCAAATGTGAAAGGTCATTTGTCTACAATACAAAGCACGAGGGTTGCCATGTGCAACCGAAATCATAAATAAACGGCGCAAAAATATGACTCTTATGTACTTGTATCCGTGTGTACCACATCAGAGACTTGAAAAGCGTTGTCGAGCCAAGTCTTTCACTGCTTACACAAGGCCATATTCCTCCTTTTATATGCGTCTCACGCATTTTTAGATATGTACATTTAGCGCCAAAAACTGCATGACACACACAGAACTGCAGTTTGCAGTGCAGGTGCAGAAACAGATTTTCTGCGCGTAAAACTCTTGTGTGAAATGTGAACTGCGCGAACGTGGACACGCAGGGCTCTCCGTCCAATCGGTGCCATCGTTGCAAATGAACGTTGTCCGTGCACAAGTGACCTCGCAGTCCGCTTCCCCGGTCGTCTCTCCCTCCGATAACGGCAGTTGTGTCGCAGTGGCGGTGCTTGGCGCAGCAGTGCAACAGCCTGCGCATCAACACAGAATGTTGGTTGAAAGCTGTCACTTTGCCGTGCGCATCAACACCGAATGTTGGCGTCGACGTGACGTGCCGCACACACATGCGCACGGTTTCGCATTGCTCCGTATTGCTGCGGAAAGGCAAGCGGCAGATTTAAACAAACTTTAAAAGCATATACGTACCTGGACAATCATCCAGATCTGCGGGTGACCATACGCCAGACTGACAAGTCACGCTTAGCTCGTCCGTGCACGGAGCGTTGCAGACGAACGAGGCAACGGTGCTCGGTGGGTAGCCGGCAGCGCCCGCCGTGGCCGTGCCGAATGTGGAGCCAGTCGGTGCGCTTGCGCCCGTGCAACACTCAGATGCAGCTGGAATGGCTGTGCAAGTTAAACACGGCGCAGTTTGCACCCGCGTTTTGTATGACTGCAATGACACACCCAGACGCAAAAACGGAAACACTCACATGTTGATGCACATGCTCGTGCATTCTGATTCACGTTCGCTTCAATTTTTAAAAGCAAACAAGCACGGCTGCATCTGCATTGTTTTTAGAATAAGAATTTTTCAGAATAAGTCGTACTTTTTCGCTACGAATACGCATCATTTTTTCACTTTTCCGGACTAAAATTGAAAAATCGCACTTTCTTCACTCAGCCGCTGTATGTGATGCTGTTTTCTCAGCATTTCGATGCAATTGAAAATTCACGCGAGAATTTGCTCTGTTCTGTTTTCTAAAAACACACCTGGGCAAGCGGCACTGTCGTGGTCTTCCCATGCTCCAGCGAGGTTGCAAACTTTTGTGCCTGTACCACAGGTGGCCACGCAGTCACCACTGGCAAAGTTGCCTTCCTCAACAGGCAAACTTGTACCGTACTCAACGTTCGCCAAATCGGGCGGTGCAGTATCGCAGCAGCCTGTGAGCAAATAAGGT
>JASANC010001581.1:0-12500 GCA_030248135.1 Theristus sp. LFF4_11 | reverse complement strand
GCCCCGCCCAGTCCCCGTGGGCACCAGTGTTCTGTGAGCCCTTAGCCCAATCTTGGTGGCTTTCGGTCACTATTTTATGCGGAAGGCAGCGAATCCGAAAGTTTTTCGTTCTTCGATGTCTAGTTGAGAATGGAGGGCGCTAGACTGGAATAATCGCAAGAACCTGGAGTAGCCAGACAATTGCCCACTATGTAATATCAATTTTTTAAGTTCTGCGACTGAATGCGTGTGCAGACTTGGAAAGAAAACTAGTTTCAATCTTTATGCGGCAATTCAAAGTCGCTTAAGTTACTCGGCCCTATGTAGGGGACTCGGATCACTTTACCAATTTTGAATTCCCGCGTCATCCATGAAACTGTTTGTGTGTTTACCTATCTATGCGCGCATTGAGTTGCGGGACCAAAATCATAGCCATAACCGTTTATTTTTTCGTTACGAATACACGTCAATTTTGCACTTTGCCGGCCTAGCATTGAAAAATCGCACTTTCTTTACTCAGCCGTTTTATGTGATGCTGATTTCTCAGCATTTCGATGCAATTGAAAATTCACGGAGAATTGAAAATTCACGCGAGAATTTGCTCTATTCTGTTTTCTAAAAAACACACCTGGGCAAGCGGCACTGTCATCCCAATGGTCTTCCCATGCTCCAGCGCTGTTGCAAACTTTTGTGCCTGTACCACAGGTGGCCACGCAGTCACCACTGGCAAAGTTGCCTTCCTCAACAGGCAAACTTGTACCGTACTCAACGTTCGCCAAGTCGGGCGGTGCAGTATCGCAGCAGCCTGTGAGCAAATAAGGTACAGTATGTTTGGTAAAACCTGTCACTTTTGTTCGCGAACGAAGAACACGAACGGAATCGCATTGTTGCAAGAAAACCACGCTGGTGGTGCACATCGCAGTGCAAAGTGGCACACTGGCCGAAAATCACAGCCAAACAAGCCGCTGGTTCCGTTCCGTTCCGTTCGTTCTTCGACCGATCTAACAGCAAAACGACACAACACCTGGACAAGGAGCTGCGGGTGTCCATGATCCAGTCTGACAAGTCACGCTTAGCTCGTCCGTGCACGGAGCGTTGCAGACGAACGAGGCTTCGGTGTTCGGTGGGTAGCCGGCAGCGCCCGCCGTGGCCGTGCCGAATGTGGAGCCAGTCGGTGCGCTTGCCTCCGTGCAACACTCAGATGCAGCTGGAATGGCTGTGCAAGTTAAACACGGCGCAGTTTGCACCCGCGTTTTGTGTGACTGCAGTGACACACCCAGACGCAAAAAGGGAAACACTCACATGTTGATGCACATGACATGCTCGTGCATTCTGATTCACGTTCGCTTCAATTTTTAGAAGCGATGTGCGAAAAGGCTAAGAGGCTAAGAGGCTAGGAGGCTAAGAGGCAAAGAGGCAAAGAGGCTAAGAGGCTAAGAGACTAAGAGGCTATGAGGCTAAGCGGCCAAGAGGCTAAGAGACTAAGAGGCTAAGAGGCCAAGAGGCTGAGACAGTGAAGGCCCGTTCATACTGACGGATATATGTATAGTATATGCGCTCGTTTAGGCAGCTAAAAAACATTGAAACAATGTGCGAAAACAAGAAAATATGTATTCCACTTTTTTTGCACCATTTTGCCATCTGCTGGGACATTTTGATGTGGACACAAACACAAAATTATCTAAAAATGCGGGAGACGCATATAAAAGGAGGAATATGACCTTGTGTAAGCAGTGAAAGACTTGGCTCGACAACGCTTTTCAAGTCTCTGATGTGGTACACACGGATACAAGTACATAAGAGTTATATTTTTGCGCCGCGTTTGTTGTTTAAAAGCTTGCTGAAAACCAGCTGAAGTTATTTTTCAATTGTCCTCTTCAGTTTAGTCTAAAATCACACCATGTGCGAAATTCTGTAAATTTTGTGCAAAAACAGAAACATCAGAAATTGCAAAATATTGCTGAATGTAGCTTTATCGTTGTTGTTGTTGTTGTTGTTTTGTTGGAATTTTTAGGCGATGTTTTTAGCCAGGGCTAACCCAGAGAAGCGTACAGAACGCCATTGAGTAGGGAGCCCATCGAGTTTTCTCTGTCATTAAGTGCCTACATACCCCTCGCCGGCTCGATCCCCCGAGCGCACACTGTAGTCTAACGCACTACCACCAGGCCACGAGGGTGACAATTGTTGTTGTTGCTAACGTACGCACCGCTGTGCATACAGCAGCACCAGTGCAAAAAGTGTTGTCTTCCGTTGATTTTCACCCTTTTTACCAAACTCTTGTGACAGGATAAACCGGTGAGTCATTGCCACAGAAGGAGACCTTGCGTGTCCCAACGCCTCTGCGATACACTTTGTGCAAACCAGTGTCAGCGATCTAAAGTCTGATCGTTATTTTAGTGGTTTTAGTGGTCGCTAAATGCTAGAAAAAAAACAAATGTGAAAGTGTCATATGTCTATAATGTACGAGGGTTGCCACTTGCAACCGAAATAAAGAATAAACGGCGCAAAAATATGACTCTTATGTACTTGTATCCGTGTGTACCACATCAGAGACTTGAAAAGCGTTGTCGAGCCAAGTCTTTCACTGCTTACACAAGGTCATATTCCTCCTTTTATATGCGTCTCCCGCATTTTTAGATAATATTCTGACTTTTACATAAGCCGCGAAGGTCGGACCAAAATCACAATACGTTGGTCACACATTCTTCTAAACCCCGGACAACTCAGGTTTTTTCATTTTTCGTTTTTTAGGCCAATTTCGCCCATGCTATTTCCACGGCCGATTCGCCCGAAATCGTCACGATTCGGTATCTAAAGTTGCTCACGTAAGAAAACTAACCCAAAATCTGTTATCAGCGCATTGAATTACCCTTGAAAACACAGTTTTCTTGTTTTTCATTTTTGGACCGATTTCGCCAATTTCCACGGCCGATTCGCCCGAAATCGTCACGATTCAGCATCTAAAGTTGCTCATGTAAAAAAACTAACCAAAATCCGTGATCAGCGCATTGAATTACCCTGAAACACCATTTTCTTGTTTTTCGTTTCTAGACCGATTTCGCCAATTTCAACGACCGATTTGCTCGAAATCGTCACGATTCAGCATCTAAAGTTGCTCACGTAAGAAAACTAACCCAAAATCCGTGATCAGCGCATTGAATTACCCTGAAAAACACCATTTTCCTGTTTTTCGTTTCTAGACCGTTTTCGCCAATTTCCACGGCCGATTCGCCCGAAATCGTCACGATTCAGAATCTAAAGTTGCTCACGTAAGAAAACTAACCCAAAATCCGTGATCAGCGCATTGAATTACCCTGGAAAACACCCTTTTCTTGTTTTTCGTTTCTAGACCGATTTCGCCAATTTCCACGGCCGATTCGCCCGAAATCGTCACGATTCAGCATCTAAAGTTGCTCACATAAGAATACTAACCCAAAATCCGTGATCAGCGCATTGAAATACCGTGGAAAACACCATTTTCTTGTTTTTAGTTTCTAGACCGATTTCGCCAATTTCCACGGCCGATTCGCCCGAAATCGTCACGATTCAGCATCTAAAGTTGTTCGCGTAACAAAACTAACCCAAAATCCGTGATCAGCGCATTGAATTACCCTGGAAAACACCCTTTTCTTGTTTTTCGTTTCTAGACCGATTTCGCCAATTTCCACGCCCGATTCGCCCGAAATCGTCACGATTCAGCACCTAAAGTTGCTCACGTAAGAAAACTAACCCAAAATTCGTGATCAGCGCATAGAATTACCCTGGAAAACACAGTTTTCTTGTTTTTCGTTTCTAGACCGATTTCGCCAATTTACACGGCCGATTCGCCCGAAATCGTCACGATTCAGCATCTAAAGTTGCTCACGTAAGAAAACTGACCCAAAATCCGTGATCAGCGCATTGAATTACCCTGGAAAACACCCTATTCTTGTTTTTCGTTTCTAGACCGATTTCGCCAATTTCCACGGCCGATTCGCCCGAAATCGTCACGATTCAGCATCTAAAGTTGCTCACGTAAGAAAACTAACCCAAAATCCGTGATCAGCACATTGAATTACCCTGGAAAACACCGTTTTCTTGTTTTTCGATTCTAGACCGATTTCGCCAATTTCCACGGCCGATTCGCCCGAAATCGTCACGATTCAGCATCTAAAGTTGCTCACGTAAGAAAACTAACCCAAAATCCGTGATCAGCGCATTGAATTACCTTGGAAAACACCATTTTCTTGTTTTTCGTTTCTAGACCGATTTCGCCAATTTCCACGGCCGATTCGCCCGAAATCGTCACGATTCAGCATCTAAAGCTGCTCACATAAGAATACTAACCCAAAATCCGTGATCAGCGCATTGAATTCCTACGGACTGGACCTTTTTCCTATTATTTTTCGTAGCTCAGACAAAATTTGTAAGAGTGAAAAGCTGATACCCAGTCAAAATGCTACGAACTGTAAAAAATGCACAATTTTGACAAAAAAATGCCCTGGCAAAAAATTTTTCACAATCTACGGATGAAATTACCCCAGGAAACATTTTTGTTGGACTGTGAAAGTGTCGCAGGTAAAAATTGAAAGGGCGCACACTTAAAAACCAGGTGAAAACCCTGCGATCTTTTAAAAATGCCCAATTTTTTACCCAAAACAAGGTCTGGGTAAAAAATTAACTCAATTTTCAAAATCTCCGGATGGAATTACCCCAGGAAACATTCTTGTTCGACTGTGAAAGTGTCGCAGGTAAAAATTGAAAGGGCGCACACCTAAAACCAGGTGAAAACCCTGCGAACTTTTAAAAATGCCCAATTTTTACCCAAAAACAGGGTCTGGGTAAAAAATTAACCCAATTTTCAAAATCTCCGGATGGAATTACCCCAGGAAACATTTTTGTTCGACTGTGAAAGTGTCGCAGGTAAAAATTGAAAGGGCGCACACATGTTGATTACATACCAGAAAAAAAAAATACAAAGGGAAAGAAGTAACACGATTTTCAGAATAGGTTTTTCGTGTCTAGAGCGTATGAAAAATCGTCCGATGAAAATTTTTTCGCGGCTCCAAGCACAACTTTGGGTGTTCGTTTCGTGTGCACAGAACCAAGTTTGTGGCTTATACTATGCTCGCTGCAGGGCAGCGAGAAAGTTTGAAAAACGCGCGCGAGGGGAAAACGGCTCATATTATGCGTGATGCGCTGTCCGCTCGCTGACGCTCGCTCGCGCATCCGCATGATAATACGCGATTTTTCATGTGAAATTTAATTATAGTGAAAAATACCTGGGCACGATTCGGAAAAGAGCCAAACCCATTTCGAATCATGCGTGCAACGTTTCTTGCCGCGACCGCAGGTGTCCGCGCAGTCACCACTGGCAGTGCCACCCTGTTGGATTGGCGGTGCTGTTTGTGGCCAAAATACGATGTTTGTCAACTGAGATGGCTCAGATTCGCAGCAGCCTGTGAACGAGAAAAAAGAGTGCGCTTGGCTCTAGTTCGGCCGTGTCCGAGGTGTTCTCGTCAGTGCGCTTGTCTTCGGCCTCACCAGTTGTGTGGCCACCCTTTCAGCCTGTGGAGACCCGCCATTCTGTTCGTTTGTCACCACAAAACCCATTGTTTGACCGGTATTATCATCGAAAACTCAAAGTGCATATGAGATGCCACTCAGCTATGTTCTGTAAATATGCCGACAATATGCTTCGCTCGCAAAAATAATATTCCACAACAGCAGTTGTGTTCACTACTAATCACACCCTCTAAACGACCACCAACGTGTTTCACACACGACAACGTTTGACAGGCAGTTTTGCTCACCAGGACAAGTGGCAGGAGTGGGCGTTCCCCATGTCGGTCCCGCGGCGCACGTCCATTTCTGCTCGTTGTTGACAGCACAGCCGCTGCACTTGTACGTCGCCACAGTGTCAATCGGGTAGCCGTCAGGGCCGGCGGTGCCGCCCGTGAAGGTGGAGCCCGATGGGACTCCGCCCGTCGCACAACAATCGGCAGTGGTGGTCGTACCTGAAACAACAACAACACAACGTTTCACACAAACTTCAATTGGAAACAAACGACAACGACGCCCATTCCGGAAAGTTGTTGAGAAAAATGTTGTCATAAGAAAGTAAAACTGTCTGCCACAGTCGAACTCGTTAATTATAGGCAATCAGTGGATTGGTTGAGCTTTTCGCATAATGCATGTGCTTTCTGTGCGTGCAACATGACGGACTCCACCTCCACAGCAATATGCCTGCATAGAAAGCATCCATCGCACGTGGATAGACACAACTTTGCCACTGAAAAGGGGCCGCCATCTTTGCCACTGGTAAAACTGCTGAGAATTGCGCCTGCATGTATGCACCTTTGTCACCATGCAGGCGCACCTTTGCCACTACAGGGTGTTGCTTTCACGCAATTTTCACAACGAACACGTGCATCACCACACGTGAAAATGCTTTTTTTTGTGTTTTTTTTTCTGCGCGACTCTCATCTTACAAGCAGCGACATCGGCCCAGGCGTTATTCGCGTCGCATCTGTAGGTGCCGCTGCCGCAAGCCGGGCAGACCACGGTCGCCTGTGTGTCTTCGTGGACGTGCGTGTTCGCTGGTGCCACCGTCGACGGCACGTATGACTTTGGGGCAACGCCGGGCGATGACGCAGCGCTGCAGCAACCTGTGAGCAACGGCACAGTTGAACAGTGCAACAAGGCAACGTTCACTCAATTGGTGATGCTCTTCGTCGGCGTGCAAGTGCGTTAGCCCTGTGTCGGCACTTGATGGCAACGAAAACTCGATGGGCGCCCTACTCGATGGCGTTCTGTATGTTTTTTCTCGGTTAGCTTTTGTCAAAAAAATCGCCTGAAATTACCGTGTTTGTTCGATCGTTTTATCAATCAATCAAACAACCCACCAATCACCAATCAATCAATAACCAATCAATCAATCAATCAAACAAACAATCAATCAATCAACCAATTCACCAATCAACCGATCAATCAATTGCAATGTAGTTGATGAAACAACCGAACCAACCAGGGCAAGTAGCCGGTGCCCACGTGCCAGCAGCACTACATGTCGACACGATGGTGTCCCCGCAGTCATTGCACGTCCATGTTGCCGTTGTCGTTGGCACGTAGCCACTGGGGCCAGCAGTGTCAGGGTTATACGTAACGCCGGTGCTAGGCACTGGAGCAACACCCGCTGCACAGCACGCCGCTGCAAATTGCGTTTCATTCACATATTCCGTGTGTGGTTTTTTATTTTTTTTTGTACACCATATGGTTTTCACAACAACAAAAAACTTTGTGTCGAACTTGCGCACGCCGAAGTGCCATCGTGCCAAGTGTCCCCACTGCTGCAGACGTACTCGCCCGTGCCGCAGCTGGCGCAGGTCACTGTGGCCACCGTGTCCACCTTGAACGGTGCAGCACCGTCCGGGGCGTACGTCTGCGACGTGCCTGGTGCGTCATCCACACAGCAGCCTATTGAGTTTTTCTATATGTTCTGTCGGTGGTTGACCACACGTCACTTTTGAAGCGTTCGCATGGTTCTTATCCATTTTTGGGATTCTGCGTCTCAATGCATTTGCAGACAGCCGTGCGTACATGTAGAAGGGAAACTATGTGGATTCAATCTTTATGTGGCGATTCAAAATAGACTACGTTAGAATGGAGCGGCGGTAGCATATGTGGGGTACCGATGCGCGCAGCCCTCAAACCGGGGTGCAGCCCCGCAAGAACAAACTTTGCGAGCTTTCCTTCATTGCACCCGGCTGTCTTGCAAATGGTGCACGCGAAGCCCTCAAAATGGTGCACAGCCCTTAAACCGGTGTCGCCAAAATGCCACCGCAGAAATTTCTTGCGGGCTGCACACCGGTTTTGAGGGCTGCGCATATTGGTACCCCACACCGTCGCACGGGTATGGGCGGTAGTAATGTATCCAGGCAGCAGTTTTAATAAAAGCGTAGCACTCCAGTAGTGCCACATCACTAGGACGGTTGTGTCAGTTCATGAGAAAACACAATTCAGTTTGCTCAATTTGCTGAAGAGCGGACAATGGTGAATCAATCAGTTTGCGTGAAAAAACGGAGTTGTGATATGTTTCATGATTTCATTCCAGTGGTGTTGTACTACTGGACTGCAATGTTATTATAAAACTGACCGTACGCACGTATCGCGGTCACTGACGAAACACAGAAACACAAACAGACTGAATCACCCGGGCAACTCGGTGGTGCCGTCCAGGCAGCTGGCATATCCGCGCACATTGCCATCAGTTGATCGTTGCACGTGTTGCACGTCCACGTGGCCGTAGTCGTCAGTGGGTAGCCACTAGGCCCCTGCGTCATGCTAAAGGCCACGTCCGTGTCACTGCCGCCATTCACATTTCCGTCCGGTGTCGCGCAGCACGCCGTTGAATCTGTGGCAGTTACATAATATCAATTTTTTAGGTTCTGCCACACAGTTTCTTGTATGACGCGGGAATTCAAAATTGGTGAACTGACCCGAGAGTGCCGCATTACCCAAAACCTTCAAATTTTCAAATTACTGAAAACCGCAAAAAACTCGACGACGCCTCAAGCAGACTGACCAACGCACGCGGGCGTGCCGTCGACCCAGGCGGAGGCAGCATTGCACGTATATTTACCCGTGCCGCACGTGGCACAATGCACGGTCGCTGAAGTGCCCTGTTTGAATGGTGCACCCCCGTTTGCGCCAACACCCAAAGGCTCGTACGTTTGCGGCGTCCCGGGCGCAGCTGCAGTACAGCAGCCTGCACAGTACGGTAGTCGAGTTGAGAAAATTGCTTTACACTTTTCAGTATATTATTGTGGATTTATTCAAACGTGTCTGGACTAACGTGACGTCATTTTATTTAAAAACGCCCGTTTGTCAAAGTACAGGCACTAAAATTTCAGTTTGGTGTGACTGATTCGACATTCACCATTTGTTTACGGGAAGAAATCGGCTAAACGGATAGTCTGGTTTGCTGTGAACGACAAGCGCATGTTTGGCGGCACATGACGTCATTTCTGTGGACACGTTTAAAAAAATAGGCCATACCAGATTTTTGGATCAGCACCACGGATATACAATTCCATGTGCCCAAGTCAACTTTCACGAAAGAAGTTGAAGAACCATAGAGTTTTGTGGTGAGCTCTTGCTTGACACCACGCAAAATGAAAATGCGTCTGTGTCCATCCTGTCCGCCGCCATGTCCTGTCTCGCCCGGTGTCTCGGATGAACGAAAAGTACAAACTCATTGACGAGCAGTGAGAAGCGAAACCACCGCACTCGCCTTTTTATGCAGCTGTTTTTATTTGCGGCACAGGACACGCGGCGGACAGGTGCTGAACACCAACCACCGACATTTCTACTCAGCGAGAAATTGTATCTCGCCGTTTATCAGTGTACAGTCGAACTCTAAATTATGGGGAGTCAGCTGATTGGTTGCGATTACGGTGCAGGCATTGCTGTGAAGGCGGAGTTTGGTTTGCGCAGAAAGCATGCATACCGTAATCCCAACCAATCAGCTGATTCGCTATATTTTAGAGTCCGACTGATATACTGGCACAAAGCAGATTTTGTGAGATTCTGCTTTCTAGGTTCGCTGATGTTTTGCCCAGACTATAAGATCTGTCTGTGGTAAAACAGCTTCGGCAGTTCTGCCTGGTGTCCGTCGCACTGACGAGCCAGGGGCACCGCGGTATGCGACTACCTGGCGAAACCGCAAACAGCGAACTTCTTGTATTGAAAGTTTATGTAACATTCAGCAGATACCTGGACAAATGGTCGCCGACCAAACTCGGTTGCCCTGGCAAGTGGACGTCACTCGGTCGCCGCAAAGGTTGCACGCAAACGTCGCTGTTGTCCCGGTCGCGTAACCGCCCGGCCCGGCCGCACCGCTAAACACAACGCCACCAGTGATCGGCAGCAAAGGGCCGCCAGTGGCAGGGCAGCACGTGGTCGTGCCTGTGTACCAATGCATCACAGCAAATCCTGCGCGCAATCAGCAAAGCCATGAATGCCCTCGATTTGGTCATTGTATGTCTGCTTAGTTTGGACTCTCTGTTGGATCACCTGTGTATAGCTAGAACTTTCATTTAGAAAGTCACTGAAACTTGGAGTGCAACCGGGGCGAAATGTTTGTTTTTGATGATCAGATTCCTCTGCTGAGTTTGATGGAAATGCGATAATCATGTGATGTTTGCGAGTTTGAATGTCATGAAATGGAAATGAACTGGATATTTCGTATTCGCTCAACAAAACTGAACATCATCTGTGGAATTATACAGTTCATACAGGAAGAGGTGGCACTCCACTCGTTGTCAGTGCATCGCCACGCCTCGATGCCGCATTGGTTTGCCCCTAAGCAAGCCTTGGTCACCATCGTCCCACCGATGGCACAGAAGTCAAGCGCTGGCGGCTCGAACGTGGCGCCGCTCGGCAGCTTCGCATCGTCGGTGACGCAACACGTCGCGAAGAAACCTGAATCATTTTGGCTTGCCTACTCGATGGTGTCTTACACTTCTCTGGTATTATGCCGTGCACTGCAGAATAAAACTGAACTGAACTGAAGCTGTTCTTTCAAAAGTCAAGTATGTTCGTTTGAAACTGTCGCATATTTTTTTGCAGAATGCACAGCATGAAACGTTGAGTTTTGTATCATGCGGATGCGCGAGCGAGCGCAGCGAGCGGAGAGCGCATCACGCATAATATGAGCCGTTATACCCCAGCGCGCTTTTTTCAAATTTGCTCGCTGCCTCCAGCGAGCATAGTATAAGCCACAAACTTGGCTCTGTGCACACGAAACGAACACCCAAAGTTGTGTTCTGAGCCGCGAAAAAAATTTCATCGGACGACTTTTCATACGCTGTAGACACGAAAAACCTATTCTGAAAACAGTGTTACTTATTTTTCTTGGTATTTTTTTTTTCAGGTATGTAATCAACATGTGTTCGCCCTTTCAATTTTTACCTGCGACACTTTCACGGTCGAACAAAAATGTTTCCTGGGGTAAAATTCAAATAGTTTAAAAAAATTTAAAAAAAGTTTAAAAAGCTTGGTTGAACTGAAACTAAAACTGCAGGGTTGGTTCAGCTGGTCTGACTCTGGTGCTGTGCTGGTCCACCTTGTGATGTGGTAGATTTAGGTTTCGGTTGGGTCTTCCTGTACTCTTGCTATGGTGTAGGTAGATGGTGTAAGTTTGTGTTTTGTTTTTGTCCCACTGCCGCTTCCATTGCTTGTCTGACTGAACGAGAACGGCGACATACAACACAACAAAATAGCACAGAGAGAAACAAAAAGTGAAGCACAGTGCATTTTAAAACTTTTTAATTTTCAAACCGTAAAAATACGGTTTACCGCCTGTGTAAATTCAAAATCCACGGTAACCGTACCGAAACCGTACCGTGCGATTTTAAAATTTTTCAAACCGTACCGAAAACCGTACCGTTGAGCTTTTCAATTTCCCGTACCGTACCGAAACCGTGAAAAAAATTGCGTCTCAAACCGTAAACCGTACCGTGACCAAAAAAGGCCTACCGTGGCAACTCTATTTCTGAACCGATTTCGCCAATTTCCACGGCCGATTCGCTTGAAATCGTTAAGATTCAGTACCTAGAATTGTCCACAAAAAAATTAACCCAAAATCCGTGATCAGCGCATTGAATTACCCTGGAAAATACCCTTTTCTTGTTTTTCGTTTATGGACCGATTTCGCCAATTTCCACGGCCGATTCGCCCGAAATCGTCGCGATTCAGCATCTAGAGTTGCTCACGTAAGAAAACTAACCAAAATCTGTGATCAGCGCATTGAATTACCCTGGAAAACACCCTTTTCTTGTTTTTCGTTTCTGGACCGTTTTCGCCGATTTCCACGGCCGATTCGCCCGAAATCGTCACGATTCAGCATCTAGAGTTGCTCACATAAAAAAACTAACCCAAAATCCGTGATCAGCGCATTGAATTACCCTGGAAAACACCCCTTTCTTGTTTTTCGTTTATGGACCGATTTCGCCAATTTCCACGGCCGATTCGCCCGAAATCGTCGCGATTCAGCATCTAGAGTTGCTCACGTAAGAAAACTAACCCAAAATCCGTGATCAGCGCATTGAATTACCTTGGAAAATACCCTTTTCTTGTTTTTCGTTTCTGGACCGATTTCGCCAATTTCCACGGCCGATTCGCCCGAAATCGTCACGATTCAGCATCTAGAGTTGCTCACATAAAAAAACTAACCCAAAATCCGTGATCAGCGCATTGAATTACCCTGGAAAACACCCCTTTCTTGTTTTTCGTTTATGGACCGATTTCGCCAATTTCCACGGCCGATTCGCCCGAAATCGTCGCGATTCAGCATCTAGAGTTGCTCACGTAAGAAAACTAACCCAAAATCCGTGATCAGCGCATTGAATTACCTTGGAAAATACCCTTTTCTTGTTTTTCGTTTCTGGACCGATTTCGCCAATTTCCACGGCCGATTCGCCCGAAATCGTCACGATTCAGCATCTAGAGTTGCTCACATAAAAATACTAACCCAAAATTCG
>JASANC010001580.1:0-33932 GCA_030248135.1 Theristus sp. LFF4_11 | reverse complement strand
AGCTGATAAATACAATTATTTTTGTGTGGATTTTGGCCTTTTGAACCGTGATAAAGATGCATTGCATTTTGATTTTGAGTTGCTTTAGTCGTTCCCGTTCAAATTATCAAAAACAATCTTCTGATCAAGAACACAATCTTTACTGCATTCCGTTTTAAAATTGAAAACAATAATCTTTTTTAATCACCAATGGACAATTGCTGTTCCCGTTAAATACAATTGAAGCGATTTTAAAGTTAATTGAATTGAAACGACAAAAAGTAACGTTTTATAAAAATCGTTTTTGAATGTAATTTGTATTTGCAGTTTTGAATTTTTGTTTTTGAAATTGACAGATTTCTAATTAAAACCGGGTGTTGAAAACATATTTAAAATCCGAAGTTTATAATTTTGCTGTTATGTTTTTTACCCGTTCACCCTGCTCTAAGCAAATTCTTTTTTAGAGTGAAAATGTAAAAAAGAACAAAAAATATAAAAAAGAAACGTTTAAATAAAAATACACATTTAAAAACACTGTTTTTATACCTTAACATATAGCCCAGTCCCTAACAAATAAGCCAAGCCTTTTCGCAAAGTGAAAATGAATGGGGAAACAAAAAAGCTTTTGCGCACTTGTTTAAATATCTACTACCGTGGAAAATAAAAAGGAGAACAGGTTAACCACGAATACTCTTACGGTCTTATCTTATCGTCAATTCATTTGCTTTTTGGTTAAATAAAAAGTCCATCGCAAACTATCTGTATTATGCGCAGGGGGCCGGCCCGAGACGCTATTGACTGATATATGTAGGTATATAATGTTTTTAACATAAAATCGCTACTGACTGATATAGGTATACAATGTTTTTATTATAAAATATGAATGACAAACTAAACCACACACCGTTGTTTCACGCAACCAATTTTTCTTAAAAAATACCCAAAAAATTCATGACATGCAACAAAGTGATTGCGCAATGTTGGATGACAAAGTAATTACCTTGAAACTTTTCAAAGAAAAGCACAGTTTATGTTACTTGACAAGATTAGTGTAAAGCCAAAGCAAATTAAACAAACCATATGTTGTTCACTTTATGCACATTCATAATTTTTTTTGTTGCCTCGTGGTCACAAAATTTTCTCCACACGCAGTCACACAGAATGCAGTATCATTGCTACACTTTTTGATATTGTGTTTTCGATATTATTTTGCGAGTCGTCTTTCTTGTTTCATAACAGTTTTAAAAGCAATTCTGAACAATATCAATGTTTTGAGAATAACACATTATGCACGGAAAAAGTTTTTAACACTATTCATTGTTTAAAAAATATCGTGCATGGAGATTGAAAGGGCGAAAAGTTAGCTTCAGAAAGTTGTACGCAATCAACCAATGTAAAAATGTTATTATGAGTATGACACAACTGCCACACGCTTTTCCGAATGTGCACAGCACATCTATCAACAGTGTGTGTAGTTGTGGCCTAAAGTTAACCGGTGTAAAAAGTAAATTTTGAAAAATTACTTCTCATCTTCCACCCTCTAAACTACGTTGTATTTGGTTGTACGGTTGCTTCTTCATTGATACCTATGTAACAGCATGCAACTTACCGTTCGTGCATGTGCAATTGTAAATTATCATATTCACCATTACGCAGTGCCAACACTGCTTGTTTTGATAAAAGTGACTTTCCTGTTTGTTAAATAATTTTAGCAGAGATTAGAACAAAACAAAAACATGAAACACCTGCGTGTGCATTTGCTGTTGATCTCACTGTCCATGATACATACTGGTAAGCGTTTGATATTTTTCTTTGATATTTTTCATCAAAACACTTATATTTAATTAAAGTACTTGCTCCTTTACTTAAAAAATAAACTAGAGATAGTTGGCCGTTACCCTAAAGTTGATGATGGTTGGCCAGGGTAGGAAGATATAAAAAAAAATTATTTAAACAAAACAAAAAAAAATAAAAGTTTTAGTAAGTAGCTGTGGCGGAATAATTGAAATAGAAGAAGAAGAAGAGGAACCTGGACCAACCGGGCCGCCAGATCCATCGCCTGTTCCAAATGCGACGCCAGAACCACTCAGAAAGGGAGGCAGTTCCATGCAAGGTTAGATTGTTTAAAAAAATGAAAGCAAACCAAATCGAAAATGCGACATGATTTGCTTTTGGTCATGAATTTTTTAACTTGTACTTTGTTTGTTTGTTTTTGTTAATTTTACTGATCTGTATTTTTATTTTTTCTCAAGAATGGCTTGGCGCCGACGTTGAAATTCGCGACTGGCCGACAGATCGTATGTTTTCTTCATTTGTTTTGTTCGATTGGGTTGTTATTTTAATCCATTTTGAGTGTCATTTAAAAAAGGTTCGGATAGAAGTAAATCATCACTGAAACTTCTGCGCATGTGCAGCAAAACCTATCTTTAAGGTTATGTTGCCGAGGGGGGCGGTCCAATTACGACCGGTGGCATGTTAGACTGTGATTTTGAAAGCGAATGCTGCTACCGAAATGCGCTTCCACCCGAAGACCAAATACAGTGGCTGTTAGTGGAAGGGGATCCCGATCCGTTGCGCACTAAGCAGACGTTTGGAGTTGACGAAGCACCACGTTTGTGAAGTTAATTTTACTTTTTAATCAGACGAGAACAATGTATCCGGTTGATGCTCAAAGCTTTTGAGAAATATTTTAGGTGGCAAGTTCCTTGTGGCGTTGTCGTCGGTTGCAGAGGACCCGTATGCAGAAGCTCGATTCTTCTCCTGCTCAATTTCGTGCACCAATCAACCTGTCACAGTGTCACTACAGTAAGTTGTTTACATTGTTTTTTATTTTTTAAATGATCAAGCAGAATGTCAAACACAGATACTGGGCAAGTCTCGAGGTTGAGTTGTCGTTGTGCACCCGGGATTCGTTTCACCCGGGACCTGATCCTGCGCCCTTGCTGAATTGTCAAATGATTCCGCCGTCAGAGTCACCGGGCCCGATTCGTATGGTGCTGCCGCCTGGTGATAACTTCGATGTGAATTATTTAGATTATTTCTTTTCTGTTTTATGCACAACGTTGCACTCCAACGAAACAACCCTGTTGCGTTTTTTGCATTTAGGTCGTGGTGGTTGCATCAAACTTCCTTCGAGAAGAAGGGGGCATCGCCGTAATTGATAACATCATGGTCGATTACGTCACTTGTGGTTTGTGAAAAATGGTTTCATCACGTATATGATCAGTATTGAAAACGTTCACCAACTTTAAAAAGGTTTAAAATTGCGTGGCTCCTTTTAAAGAGGACGAACAAACGACGCTACCGCCGACGACGACTCCTCCACCGCCGCCGACCGTGGAGACAACAACCACGACAACCACAACAACAACTACTGATCCGTTGGACAAGGATGGCACTGATTTCGAATGTCAAACAATTGAGTGTGACTTCGAGGATGGTCAGTTGTGTGTTGTTTTGTTTACCAAATAACGTAACCACATTGCAAAGGTCTGTTCTAACTGTCTGCAGACACAATATGTCAATGGCAAGCTCGTCTTGAGAAAATTGCGAGGCGTAAATTTTTGCACATTGATTTGGATGATCCAAATCGAAACGAACCATTTGGTTCACGGCGGGACAAATACCGAAATCCAGTGACGGGTATCAGACACCCTTGTAAGTTGCTTTCGCCTATTTCTTAGATTCTTGTTTTTCAAACCAGATTACGGTTTCCCCAAAGACTCCGGTTGTTATTTGTCGCCATATGTTGCAGTCAAGGGCGACCATTTCGGTGGTTCATTTCTTGTGCCGGACCGAATCAGTCTAATTTATGTTCCAACCGAGTTCATCACCGACCGAGTGGTTAAATTTGCATACTGGTCCGCCACGGAGGGTATGCAATTGAAATACTGCTGCGATCAGAACTGCTTTGATAGCGATCAGTTGTCGGATTTTGGCGGGTCAGCGCTAGCGGCCAGTGAAGCAAGACGGTGGCGTCCGGATGTGTATTTTTCATGTCCCAAGGGAACGAGAACGGTTAGAGCAGTGTTTCCACGTTGTTTTTTTATGAATAACATTATTGTCTTTTCATTTAATTCTGCGACTCAATGCATTTGCAACGTCGAAACGAAGTCAGTTTCAAGCTTGATGCGGCAATTCAAAATTTACCCTGCTGATTCAACCGTATCTCAGAGACACGGGTCACTTCACTATTTTTGAATTCCCGCGTCAAGCATGCAACTGCTTACATCTCTACATGTATGTGCGTGCGCATTGCGTCGCAGAACCAAAATAAAAGATAATAGTTTCAACAACGTTGCAAGTTTTTGTTTCTTTTTCAAAAAGAAGAACGGTGAAGCAACTTCTATTTTCATTGTAACAATCAACTGACAAATTTTTCAAATAAATTATCAGATCCAGACTCAATGTTTATCGTTCTGGCAGATCACATTGCAAAAACAGTAGTTGCACAAGAACTAATTTTTAACTGCAGGTGTCAATTGCGTGTCAAACAACACTTCGGGATACAGAAGGTGCTTGTGGAATAGATGACATTGAACTATGGAAAAGCAATGCGTTCGGTGAACCTGTTGCTCCTGCTTGCTGAAGAAGCAAGCAGACTAAATTATTTCCGATTTACGTTGTTATCCCGTCTTGCTAATTTTTGTGAATGCAATCACTGCAACAAATTGTTACAATGCAACTAACACTTGTTTGTAGTTTAGCAGCTTCATCATTGATTTTTACTGCCGTATGGTCTGACTAAAAACGAAACGTACAAATTTGTAAACAGGAGACAGTTAAAAGACGTATGAAGAAAAGAGATCAATTAACAATGAACGGTGTAGCAACCGGTAACTCCAGGTAAAACCAGTTCTTTGACAGATCCTTAAACCAGTGGTTACCAGATCTGTTCGCAGCTATAGATAAATAACAATAACCTGAGGAATTCGGTTTGTTTGTGAAACACTTTACTTTCACACGTGACCATCTGGGTGGCATTATGTTTTTAAAAACTGTGTGTTCTCAATAATTATGTGTTAAACTTGCGTTCAAGATACTTCTTTTACGCATTCTTTTGTGGACCAATTTGTAAACGTCTTCTGATGTACATTATGTACAATTAGCTTACAGACTTTTAACATCGAAAAAATAAAACCATCACAGAAATTGTTGTTAGCCTATTAATCAAATTCAAAACTTGTTTCAAGAAAGATCAGTCAACGCCTGCCAATGTACTACAAAACAAACATCACTACAAACAAGCAGCATTCTTTATCTTTCTAATACGCTTAAAGTGCTACAATAACTGGTTAGGGTAGCCAGCCATCAGTTATGTTATTTTTCTGTGGAACTTCCAAAACAACAATTCGGTTAAAATAAAAACAGGGTTACGGCTGTTTTTGTTCAAAAATTAAATACAGAATCATTTTCAGGAAGTGAGTGTGGTGCAGAGGGCCCAATAAAAAATCAGAACATATGTTTAGATATGAAATTCCGAATTTAAACTTTTTTAAATTACTTACATGGCGTCACAATGAGCAATGAAATACAATCGGTGCGTTACGAACCATCTAATTTTTCAATTAAATTTGACTGTATCAATTTTTATTCGAATTTAAAAACGCTCTATATTAATTCAAGCAAAGTTCCATTTTTCAAATGTCGTTGCAGGTCGAAACTAACATTTGTCCAACTAATTTTCCTGACCACGTTCGGTGTTGCACGAGCACTGTACCAGATGGGGCGCCAGTCATACACGTATCAAAACTACCCGCAACGAACGCGCAATATTTATCGAATGTGCGCCGACACGACTCCGCCATGGATGAGCCACTCAGATTGGCAGATTCCCTTTTGGGACCGATCCGTTAGAGTTTTTTTTCATCAACTCGTCCTAAGTTATGCAGAAACGTTGAAAATGACGAGTTTTAGCATTTTCTTATGTAGATTCAAGTTTACATTCGTGCGTTGGACGGCGTGCTGGCGTGCGACTGGATTTGTTACGAGTCGTACGCAACGAAAACTGAATGGAAGCCACCTCCTAATTTTGGTTTGGTGGTTTTTGAATCTCAACTAACCATTGGATTTTTCTTTGAAATCGTGCGGTTGTTTTTCAGCACATTTCCTGCCGGGTAGCTATTTTGTGAGCGGCACCGTCAGGGGCACCGGTTTGATACAGCATTTGTTGACAACCGAATTCAGCAGAACACCGGTATCCCGTTTAGTTTTTGAACACCGAAATCGATTAGCTAATTTTCTAATTTTCAAACAGAAACCAACCTTGGCGCAAGCGCGCGCGATCTCAGTTCGTATCGCTAAAGAATTAGGCGCTCTAGTGACGTCGTACGCAGAGTTGAACGCAGACGGCACCGTGGCCAGCAGTGCATCAACGTTGATCAGTAAGTCGCGATATGTTCATTAGTAAGGCTGTATCCGTGCTCAGTGGTGGACAAAGTTGTTCCGCCCGCAGTGAGGCCAGCCACTAAACAGGACCAGCACGGCCACACAGTGATTCCAAGGTGCCAGTGTGAAGTCAGTGTACTGTGTTATGTTGCACAGTGACAAACAGCGCACCACGATTTCCTTGCAGTCAACGAGCCAGACCACCCGTTCGCCGGCATCCCGAACCCTTCCGGCGGCACCCGACCGTACGTGCCTGCCGCTGTGCGTCACTGGAATGGCCGGTTATCAAACTGACATCGATCGTGATTGCGATTCTGCGGCATTACAATATTGCCAACAGTGAACATTTGTGCGGTGGTGTGGTGGAAGTAACGTGGTGCACTCGCTCGCACGCGTGTCACCTGCATGTTGAGTCACTATACTGTCTCTAGTGGATCTGTGAGAATAATATAAAAGATAAAAATTACTGTTTATTTCAGTATTGAAAATGCCATTTTGTCGACATTTTTTCGAACAAATCATCCATCACACATGGCATTCTACGTATTTTATTCATTTCAAAAACCTTTGCATTTGTTCAAAAAACAAAATTCAACCAATCATGTTTACACAAGTGCACACAAATTCCAAAGACAAAATAACGGAGCAGCACAACGCAGTTTAGAGCGCACGCATATGACGGAAAACAAAATTTGCAAACTCAAAATTCATAGTTACCGTGTGTTTCCACAAAAAATGACTGAATTTCAAACTCATCAAATGAAAGCTGCTTTCACAACACGCACACGCATTTTTCTAAATATAAGAAAATAACAAAAAAATACACAAAACAGACAAAAAATGTATAAATTTACAAAGTGCATCAACATAATAAACAAACGAAAAAACAGGAATGGCAGATTGCGCTGGAATTTTTTGTTTCAGATTCAAAAAGACGAGAAAAACTTTCTAAAGCCAACCAGTATAGGTTTTCGTGCGCACACAGATGCACAACACAAAGAGTGGTGGAGATTTTTGAAAAGTAGAATGATAGAAAAATGAATGAAAACCATCCATACCCGCACCGCACTGGCTAAAAACAACTTGCTCTCCATTACACGGCATTTTTTGAATATTCGCAAAAAAACAGAAAAATATGCACGAATCCTTCTTAAATTAAAAAAAAAGTTTTAAAAAGGACGACCATAACAAAATTTTAACGTGGCAAACTTGTTCAAGTATGAACGTGTTTCTTCGACAACAGCCCACAACGCCAGAAAATCACACGATTTCAGTTCGATGGAACACTTTGAACGACGGCAAAAACGGAATGAATCGAGACATTCAGTTCTGGTCCACGAAAAATGGAAACATTATCATTACGAATGGAGTTTTAAATTACGTGCACAAAATAACGCTGACGTTGACTGAAAAATGTGCCGAAAAAATATAATATAAATATACAAGCACCAAAAATGTTACAAAAGACATCGTTTCTTTTAAAAAGCAGAAATCTTTGATTGTTTCAAAAAACCATTAAAAAGACCGATGTCTTTTTTCACTGAGTTTTCACAAAGTATCAGTCTTAATGTGGTTATTAACGACTGGATGCATAACTTAAATTGAATCGAGATTTTTTTAATTTGAAGAACCCAGCAAACTAAGAAACTGAATGAAATAAAATTATATTTTCTGAGGCCAAGCCACACAATGTTCTCGATGCTTTTAGTGAAAAAGAACAACAGAAACGTTACAACAAAAAATGCCCAACTACAGAAACAAGTATTGAACTTTTCACACCCATAACATGATAATTTGAACTTGATCTTTGAACAGTAACTCTTTTTACAAAAAAAGTTTTGAACGGCGCTCACATGGAAAAAAGTACAAGTGAAACAACAATAGAATACAGACTTTTTTAACGATTAACCCCTACACGACAGAAGAACAACTAACGGACTGCTGACAGTACTGCTCTATCAGACAAATCAGAAATATTGTAAACGCAAACAAACATTTTACAGACGTTGGGTATCAAAGGTGCACAGGCAAGAAAACGAAAATACAAATACCAATAGAGAAAGAAAGAACATACTGCTCAATTATTATATATAACATTTCGCTGAGATAGGGATAAATTAGAAAAATGTGTACTAAATGACAAAACGAATGTATGACAACAATGGATGGAAACAAAAAACAACAAAGAATGCTTTGGAAAAGTTGACCAAAAAACAACAACAAAAAATACGGGATCACAAAGCGATCTATTTGCGCATAACGAATATGTTCAGGCGATCGGGTGTATTTTTACTAATAGAAAAGACTGCCGACTGATGGAAAACGGTCCTTGAAACACGGACAAAAAAGACGGAATGTTTGAATCGGGCGTTTTTTCAGTCGTCAAACAGTTGTCGCCTTGCCACTGATGCCATTGGTTTCGCTGAAAAAATGGGGCATATAACAAAGAAACTACAATACTTTCAGTCTCTTCAGGGTAGCGGGTACAGATACTTGAGATTGCTTTTGCTGCGGATGGGGCAAATCGTGAAAGCAAACCTATTGCTAAACTACCGATTTTGACAACGGTAAAAAGCACATCGAATCGTGCTGCCATTCCTTTTGTGAATGCGAAACTAGCTAAACTAATTCTAAGCACCAATGAAAACATGCAGGCATGTTTGGGTAGGACGGAATTTTGTCATGAAATAAAAAACCATTCACGACTTGATTACTAATAACACCCAGACACCCTCAAAGCGGTTCTTTCAAGCAAACACGATGCAATATCAATTGCAACACACTCAGTTGCTCTTATTATGTCCGAAAATATTGAGACACAATATCCAAACACTTCAGTTAAATAGTGAAATTGAAACTCCGAATACAACTGTTGTTGCCCACTACGTCTTAAACCATCTATTATCTGGATCCGTTCGTATTTTAACAGTGGCAGAGCCAGCAGCAGCCCTATGGTGATATCGAACATTGTTAACACTGCTAGTAGTGGCACAAGTGCTAGTGCAACTGTACCCGTTGAGTGGCGTCGTCTCAAGCGGCTCTTTTTCGTCACACTGCTGCGCGGCGCGGTTCAACGGTTGTTTGTCGTCGTCAGCTCTGGAAAAGATGTTGAAGAAAAAACTGAGAAAGTCCACCGCGACACGGTGTCACACAACGATCTCATGCCTTTTTGTTTATTTAATTACACTGCTCAATGATGTAGACAAGAATGCCACAGCAAACTGACAGTGTTACAGTTCATCATTCATGCCAGTGTGAGAAAAAAGGCGCGCCGACAAAAACGACAGCGTCATCATGAACATATGCGTCACACAACGATCAACTCGACACAGGCATGCGTTCACACTCGTGAAATATCATTTTCCTACAGATTCCCTGAAACTGCCCCAGTGGCCATTGCTAGAGAAATGAAATGTCTGAAAAGCAAAGTTTTGCGTCAGGGTGTTCCAGAAGCCACACAAATTATTGATGACGAAAAAAGTCAGGGGCTAAGCAACAGTAGAGACATTTAGCAGCACTAAAAGCTCGGTCGACCAAGAAATTGAAAGTGGCTGCAATTGAAATGCGAAATTTGCCGGGGTGGGGTCGAACGTGCAAAAAAGCGCAGCGCAAAACGGTTCACTTTGCAGACAGGTTTCACGGTTGTGTAGAGGCCGCCTATCACCGCGACCGCCACCACCACCAACCGATGTGCCTCCTCGAGCGCGTGCGCGTCGTTGGCGGCGTGCGCGTTGGCGCCCTTCAGCGAGTGCTCCGGTGGCGCGCGTCCGCAGCAGTTCACGCAGACGAACATGATGAAACCGCACTGATTCAGGAAGTAGCACGCGAGGTCAATCAGCGCACACACGCAGAACAACACGATCACCACGATCAACACGACCGTGCCGGCGCTGACGCCGCCAGCCTGCACCAGGTCGCCTGCAACATTCGTGTCAGTTTCGTTTCAGTGTAGTTCGCGACACGCAAATAAAATAAACTGTAGGAACGGCGATACCTATTGAAACTATGTCAACTCGAGTTTGCTCTTTTCAATCAGCACGCTGCACGTAGAAGCATCGCAACCAATCAAATAGTCAGATTGGCTGGCATTTTACTATTTAGGGATCCGAGGAGACGTGTCTCCTGTCTGCCTGCACACTTGTCCATTTTCTTGTCTCTCACGTCTCATCTCATCATTCGTCTATTGTTATTGGGGCATCTCCGTCTAATGCAGCCATAGTATTGACCAGTTACAAAGATCTTTGTGGCTTGCTCGAGTGTTGCTTGCTTACTCGGCGTAGCGAGCACAATCTCAGTTGGTTTGCTCTCTCCAATCGCGTTGATCGCGTACAACCGCAGTGTGTAGTACGTGGAAGGCCTCAAATGCCTCATGTTCAGTGACAGCTGATGCGAAGGCACCATGTCGCCGTAGTCGACGAACGGTTCCTGAGAAATAAGGCTACGCTTTAACCGGTATGAAAGTGCGTAAAACAGCGGTTGAAGTCTTTTTTCTTTTGCAAAACTTCATGATTTTTGCAACCTTCTTTATTGTTACTGCGCCGAAGAATGAAAATTTATTTATGTCAACAGAAGAAACGTTAATCAAATCAGTACAGAAATTTCGGAAATCAAAAGACTGCATAACCATCACCAGCGAGTTTATAAGGATTGTGCTCCGTTCGAGCATACCTGCACTGTGTCAGGATCGATGGTGTCCATCGGAGCATATTCGACGCGATAGCCCAGGACCTCCTGACCACCGGTGCTGACCGGCTTTGCCCATTCGACGTAGCACTGTCGGCTGCACACCTGGCCACTTTTGATGGGCACCATGAACGAGGGCGCTGAGGGCGCTGAAATTGATGTCGGCTGTGTTCATGACATTTCATTGGTGGCGAACAATTTGTTGCCGTGACACGATGGATTGCAGATTAGTTGGCGAACGAATTCATGTGATCTGACAAGCCATTCAGACTGCACAGCTCACCGGTGGCCGCCGACGTTCTGTACGGCTCGCGAACCGAGTACTCCGACTGGCCAGCCTCGTTCTCGCCGCACACTTGAATCAAGTAGTCCGTCTCCGTCGCCAGGCCGTGCAGCACGTACTTGTTGCTCGGCACTGTAACAGAAACAGTTGTCCACCTTTATGAGAAAAAAACGCTTGCAAATAGAAAAAAACTCAACTGCAAACATGTTGATTGATTTCCTCAAATGGCTGGCATGAGAAACAGAAGTTTTTGGAGAACAGAAAACGGTTTTCACCATGATGCCCATGCTAGTCAGTGCGTTGTATTCGAAAGCAGTCGATGATGTTAGAATCATCTAAAAGAGTAGTATCAATGAACGCGACTGCTGCGCATCTAACCATATTCCAAGATGACCATGGTCGCGTGCGATTCCCAGTCGAAGCCTCCTTCACTGACGCGCTCCTCCTCCGCGTACCTAAAGATCACTTCTCTCGGTGTGTGCGCGGCATCGAGCGTCTGCCAGCTGCCAATGTTCACCTCAGCGTAGGTCGGCGCTTTGCTGCCCATGAGAATGTTCGACGGAGTCGGCGGCACCACTGCCAAAACAATGCCACATTAGCAAACGTGTTGCAACTCAAATTTGCAACTTGCAACTGCAACTTGCAAGTTGCAACTCAACTTCTGGTTCGTTCTCAAATTGGAATGGAACGTAAGAGCCGATTGAACACTCACAGACGAGCACCAGCTCAGGGTTCCACGTTTCATTGCCGATCTCGTTGCGCGCTGTGCATTTGTACGTGCCGAAATCAGCTTCCGACGCTGGTTTGATCTGTGAAAGTAAATGAAAACTTTTTGAAAGAATCTTGAAACATTTAATGATTGACAATTTCATATTCTGACATACACTGGCAGAACACAAAGAGCGTTGCTGGCAATCTGGCCTGCGTCTCATATTTCATGTCAACAGACACACACACTGACACTGGTGCAGAGCAGCGAACCATGTCGACAGAAAGTACCATCAGAGATTCACAAGCACACCGGTTCCATTGGTCCCCAGAACCAGGGCAATTTTGCCTGGAACCACGGCCTCATAAAAGTTTTTTTGGGCACAGAACTGACACAGCAAAAGGGATAAAAATTCATTTATGAGATTTTGCGATCATATTTTTAACTTTGACTTTAACAGTGAGAATTTGACTCGTTTTACATTGGAAAAAACCGTTTTAATTTAACTGTTACCAGAACCCAAAATTTTGGCCAAATTTCGTTACCGTTCATGACTGCGTGTGTCCAGCTTACCGGAACCAGAGCATTTTTTAACCAAGATCTGACTACCAGAGCCAGTGCTATAGTGCATGTCGACAGAAACGACCAAGGGGAAGGAAGTAGACGAAAACACGAGGTAGCGACAGCGTAGATGACCTTGAGTATTGACTTGTGCAGCGTGCCGTCGATCTCGTAGGTCTGCTCGTACATGTCTCCGTCGGTGACGATCGTCTGTGCATTCGGCGCCGTCCACGTCCACTCAGCCAGCGGCACAGCCTCTGCCGCACAGAACAACGTCGCAGGACGCCCGATCACCGCGCGCACTGGCACGTCGCTGTACGAGTGCTTCACCGGCTTGTCTGCAACGAACGTGCTACGTGGTGCACATCCACTGTTGCTTGCTGCTCAACGCTTGCTCACAACGTGGCAGGACAACTGCCCATAAGCAGGTCACCCCAAAGGCAGATGCTCTCATGTGGCGAGGGCATTCACACAAGCGACATGGTGCAAGCCGCAAAACCCGCCGGGATTTGTTGGTACGTTCGGGGTTACAAGATCAGTGGCGGCGGTGCCGTGCTCCAAAAAATGTGTCACTCTGTTGCGACTGCGACCAATCAGCAGATGCACTTGAAACGCAGTCAATCAGCACCAATCTCCAGTAAGCACATGACGTTGTTCGCGACAAACGAACGTACGAGAGACGAGCACATGGACGCGTTCGGTGGCCGATCCAGCTTCGTTGGACGCCTGGCACACGTACCAACCGGCGTCGGCCACACCGGCGTGCAAGATGTGCAGTGTCACGTTGTTCTTCATGTCTGTCGTCGCGTAGATGTTGTCGTTCTGCAATGCCAGTTGACACCAAGAAAATAACCTGTACTAAAACCATTTCATCTGCTTCAGTTCTTCATAAATCAGAAACAATGATGCAAATTATAAAAGGCTGGTGTGAAAAAAAATCTTGTGTGCCAGTACCGACTTGCTCGTGTGAAAAACTTGCAACTCCCAACTTGCAACTATGCCAGAAAACGTGGTGATACGTGCCACCAAATACAAACAAAACCCAAAAAAACAAACACATTTAGTCCGCAATTAGTGTTGAAGTGAAATGACAGATTGTAGTTAAAAACTCTTCTTTACTCAACTATAATTTAAAACAGAGAAACAAAAACTGACCAATAGAACTACAACTGTTTGTAAAATCTACCCAAATTGCCAATTATCCAGTTTTACCTGCATCACAGAAAACGTGCCCAGTACGACTTTTTCAGTCTACAAAAATTATTATTCGTCAATCAAAAACCAATAACATGCAGGAGAAATCCATTTAGATTGTGAAAATCTCAAGAACCAACAGATCCGGAAAGGTTGCAACGAACGCCCCAACAAAGTGAAACAAAGAAGCTAAGTAGAAACGGTCCGTTCGAGCCAGGGCAAAACGCAAAACGGCAACTGTTTTAGGCACGTATGTACACTAAGTAAAATGAAAACGCATAAAGAACCAGCCACTGCATATCATTTTTTGTTCTAAAACTTTGAAAAAAGTTGCAAGCGACACTAACGAGCACTGATTGAACGGGATTTTCAGCGGCCGGAGTCTCCACCAGGAGCCCTTGCGGCGTCACCCACTGAGCGGTCAAGTCGCCGTCGCCTCTGAACTGACACGGAATCTGCACGTGCGTGTCTGGCGCCACAATCATCTCAGACATTGGCGTGATCGTTGGCTTCACTGAAACAATAGGATTTTTTCCAACTGTCAAATTGCAACTGCAAACACGTTTTTCAAGCCTCCTCATAATTTTGCCTTTGGAACACAAACTGGATTACCTGCCACCAAATATACGTGCGCCACAAGCACCGGCATATTGTGAATGACGTTGTTCACGATATGGTTCATTACGATTGAAATCAGTACGCTTTACAATCATATTTATCAAGGTCAGTCACTAGAGCAGTTTGCCAATTTTGAGAATTCATTTCTTAATTGCGCACTAATTTTAACGATCAACGATTAGCTGAAACTACTGCAGATAATTTCAAAATTGAGAGTCGCGTATCAAAAGAGATTATGAACATTAGTCTGACACCAATCAGAACTGGGGTGAAATCGATTACACCAATCAGAATACACACGTTCCTTGCAGTGCCATGACACAATCCAGGCTTAACTAATTGTCAATTGTTAAAATTCCATTAATACCAGCAAACAAAAAAGACGTAAAAAAGAACATCCAAGTAGGCGATGTAAAAAGGAATATGCAGTGGAACCTTAATTGATACCAAAAACACTACGGGATATTGTTAATTTACAGTTGAATTGCTGAGTGGTATGGATCCGTGGAACCAGTATTGAACATTTTGCATTTATCTCATGTAAAAACCTATTAAGAGTTAGCTAGCTGTGAACGGTACTTCTGAAGAACTACACAAGGCTACTCACAGGAAAAATTCATTGAATTATTTCTACTCGAACACGTGAAATTAATTTTCATAATCAACAATTTTTAGCCAACACAAACACAGATTGAGCGCTCTAATCCCTAACAGACTCTGGAAATCTTCTCTTTGTTTCGTTGTTATTTTCAATATCTGTTTTGCATTCGTTTGATTGTGATTTGCAATACACGTTTTTGCATTCATCACGTTTATGACAAAAAATGAAAGGATATGGATAAATGGTACAACAGGAACGTTAATTCCAAAAACAAAATGCATTGAATATTCGATATTACAGCACATTTGCAGGCCAGCAAACGGGTCAGACGTCCACAATAAACCGATTACGTCGCCAAGCTGGCCGAACGGTGTCAGTACAAAGCACAGACTGATTATTGAAATTTCACTCTTAACATCAAACGTACATGTGCATGTTCCATTCCAAGCTAATTTAAGCCATATTTGTGCCGTATCCATCGTGAGTGTGTGGTTACTCACCGTGATCTCGGTGCGGTATTGCTGTTAGCTAGATTATGCTGATGAAAGTAGCACTAACATTCTAAATAGCGACTACTACACTATATATTCCTACACTGGCTGCTGGTTCTGGTGTTAAGATGTTCTGCTACGCGTTAATTGTGCAACTATTGCGTAACAACGTGATGAATAATCAATTGTGGCTGGCTTGAAGCTCGAAATGTGAGCGAAAGTGACGCTTGTTTTGCTCAGGGGCCAGTTTCAATTGTTTCAAAAGATGGAGTTTTGTATCAGCGTGTGAGGTGGAAGTGGAACACAAATCAGAACTGTCTTTAAGACAGCTCTGAGTCCACCTCGCAAAGTACACAGCCATTTTAATCGCAGCGGTACTAGGAATGGTAAAAAACTGTTTTTATATTGCCAGGAAAAAGGTTTTGTTTCCGGTTTATTTCCTAAATTTTCCCAGCACCAAGTTTCCATTACTTGACTCTGTGAACCAATCATAAATACAGTTTAATGTTTTTCAAGAGGAGCGAAATTTAATTTGAGTTTGACAGTGACACAGCTTATTTTTTTTGACTCTGCAAAATGCAATCATGCGATATCCTCGTTCAATAGTTTTTAACCATTAAAATTTCCAAAAAAAATTTTAGGTAAAAAACCAGTTTTCTATTTTTGCAAAAACGAAAAAAAACGTTTTTTGGAAAAAGTTGATTTTATTTTCTATGCCAACCCTAAGCGGTGGCCATTCGCCATTCCCGAGGCAGAATAACTTTAACTAGAGCGTATACATTTTAGCAGGATCGTGAAAACGAAAATCCAACGTAAATCCAACGCAAACTCACGGAACACTTCGAGGAAGGTGCTCGTGAGAGCAGTGCCGAGCGTATTCTCAGCAGCACATTCGTACATTGCCATGTCAGCGGCGTTCGTGTCTTGGATCTCCAACGTCAGTCCGTAGACCGGACCATTCGGCAACGACGTCACATTGGTCAGTCTGTACTTGTCGGAGTTGAACAGACGATCGCGTGAATCGTCTGTGATCTGCAAATAAACGATTCATGAGTTTTTTAGTTTTTTTTTAATTTTTTTAAAATGTTCTTTGATTATAACGAAAACTATGCTTCCGAACGAAAAACGTTTTGTTTGTTACTTTTTCCCTCTTTTTTGTGCAGCTGATTTTTCTATGTGCCAGTGGCAGCACATGACCCGTTCGAGTTTCTTATCGCATTTGTCATAATTTCGTTATGTTGTTTTTCGCGGCGTTTTTCATTTTGAGTGCCACAAATTAGCCAACCGGTTTCAGATAAGCAATCGAAACTAAATCTGATTACAACGACGTTCGAGTGAAAAACCGCAAACGCCAAGGGCACACATGTTTGCACGTTGCACCCCAAGCTGCACGTCCACTATGAAAGGAATGTCATGTCACCACATCTGTGCACAACAAACACGAAAATGCAATCTAAAAAATAGGCGAGAAAAAGCGTTTAGTTCAACCAGATGTCGCACGAAATTGCGAGCCCACGTGGATGTCAGACACACCACCAACGTAACCACAACCAGTAACAACAAACACGCCCGGGGAGGGCAAGGCGAAGACATGCGAAGCAAGCAATCATTGTGCCGAGTTTTACGATAACCGGATGGATGCCGTCGGTGGCAGCCCATGCTTTTACTAATCACAAAAAACCAACCATGAACGGCACACACAACGAATGAGCCATTGTGGCTTTTATTGGACAGATCTCATAAAAATGCAACATGCCTCAGGAACGCACGAGCTTCATCAAGAACACAATAACGGCCGCATGACGCATGCCACGAACACGCCACAGAGCTACACGCCGCAGAAGTATGTCCCCTTCTATGCCTTTCATCACAATTATTTGACATACGGTGAAAACAGCGAGTAAAAGCAGATCAAGAAGAACGTTTCATTTCATTCATGCCGTCATTTTTCATTCTGTTCACGTAACAACAAGGTCAAAAACTGTGTTTAGCATGATCCCGCTCTAATCCTCCATCAGTTGCAGTAGACAGCCAAACAATAATACGAGCTAACCAAAAAGCTGCTCAAGTGGGCCAATAAGCAGACGAACCACAAAGCCAAGAGAGACACGCTTCATTTCCCGTTGTGTGCGAACGCATAATTCAATGAAACCCATACATTACCAGTGCACATCACAAATCCAATCCTTTCTGAACACAAGACCTCTTTAGTACTTTTGCCAAAAGTGGAATGTTTCTTCGTCAATAGTGAAAGTAAACAAACAAACAAACAAACGGAAGTTGCATTGTTTAATTATGTGTGTCCATTGACCATGTTTCTTCAGACTATTTCATGTTTTGACGATAGCCAAGCCAACGACAAAACAAAGGAAATGACGTTGTTTCCCATGAGAGTAACTGGGGATGGGGGTGGGGCGTTCTCGTGTGTAACAGTTCGTTTCGATTTTGCCACAACATAATTCCAGTGTTGAAATTATTAATCAAGTGATGCACTAATTACTACTTCTGCAACGATCTTATTCGATCTAGGATCGTTTGGTTCCATTATGACCAGTTTTGAACTGACTCTTGCGGAAGGAAATGGGTAGCAGATGAAATACCTAGTGCACACATAAACAAAGTTCCTTCCGGCTTTTACAAATGAAACAAAAAATGTAGGTATTCAACAAAACAGCTGCAGGTCATCGGAATCACCTGCATTATATTTTCGATCCACCTACCCTTGCCGATAACGATAACGATAATTCTCAATCCCATCCCAATGCCCGTCCCCCAACCAATCTTCTGAAGAAAGAGCGAAACAAAACATGCCTACTGGAACAGAGTCTCAAAATTCATACGCAATTACCCAACATAACGCGCTGAAACAAGAGCAAGCAGGAAAAATCGAACAATGCACCTTGCTCGGTGTCGCAACTGTTACCGTTGGATAACTCGATGATGTTTACTCTGCAGCGTGCTCGTTAAAACACGCAACCGTATCAAATAACTATAGTCCCCTACTCCCCTACACACATTGGACACCCCAACCAGGAGTTCCACCTTCCATTTGCATAATGCATCGGAATGACCCCCACCGTTATTAACGAATGCTCCTGCCCTGTGTGCGAACCCACTATTTAAAATCAGGCATCATGCGCCTCGTTTAACAACACTGGATCTCTGTGCACTATTCTGCGCGGTGATGACGAAAGGTCACTAAATTCCCCGACACGACGACACATGTCTGTGGATCGGTTCGGTCGGCCTAAAAACCGGTCAAAAGAATGAAACTCGAGACATACGTTTTTTAAAGGTCACTTGCACCTGCTTTAAGCGTTTTTTCTTTGGTTCGTTTCTGCAGAACCTTTTCTGCAGCTTGACAGAAAAAAGCAATCTCGGTCCAAGGAAGCGTAAAATGATAAAAAAAGGCCGTAGTTTGTTCTTTCGTTTTCTTGCGCACGTGAAATGAAACCTTGTCCCAAAACATTAGTTAGGTAAAAGACGCAAAAAAGCATTTCAAAAAAAACAATTGTTTGTATTTTGGAATTTCGTTTTCAAGAGCGCATTCATTCGTCAGCCGCGCGAAAGTCGAAATGTGGCAAAACGAGTCAATCCCTGCGGATTTCAGCGTCAAACAGCAGCATCGGTTTTCCATTATCTAAGCTTGCACCCGGCGGGAACCCAAATTGCTCGTAAAAGTGTTTCAAAACTGCTCAACCTCCATGTAACACAGTCCCGAAAACAAAAAAAACGAGAGAACAAACAGGTCGACGGCAATTGCAGTCTCGTGGTGGCATCAAACGGCAAAACCGCCGCACACAAAGAGAACAGACACCGAGTTTCCAAACTCTAAATCCCCCTCAAAATATACATAAACATCCCGTTTACCACAAAAGCGCAGACACAATCCTGAGTCGCAGACACAGTACACACACAAAACAAAGCTTAGTCTCAACGGTCGACCTCTGGATCCTGTCAGACAGAAACAAAACCGCCATCAAGAGATAATCATCTCAAACACGCATGACCATGCTGGTCACTGTTGTGGCTGCTTCGAAATGCACATCATCGATACGAAACATATGAATGATTTCATGTCATGCACAAAGAATAAAACATAAACGCCCATAAATAGACGATGCTACTGACCGCAACGAACGGCTGCCCTGAGCATGCAGTTGACGTTTGAACGTTTCTAACACCAAATAGGTGCGTAAACAGTCGGATTCATAATTCGTCTTCATCTTAATTCCAGTGCGCTCTTCCGAATATAAACACTCATCAATATTCAATGTATTCGCGCCCACGAACCTCCATCTTTAAACGAACAAAGTCCAAGGAGGTGACGCTAAGGTCACATACTGATTCTACTGGCCATTTTCAGTCCATCTACAATCCATTGTGGTGCCACGATTCGAAAACCGTGATGCATAATGAATGGTTATTAGTTTTTTTTTCGCCTCTGATATCATCGTTTTTGTCGATGTTAGTCAAGCGTGAGATAATGATAATGAGCATAGGATTGCTGTCATGTGACTGCGAAAGTGACTGAAGGCATGCCCGTCCTGTGTGGACATTGATTAAGTGGCCTCGAAGTCGATCGCATATTTTACAGACTTTTCGGCTATTTTTTCGTTTGCAATGTTTCTTGCGGACATATTCGCAAGATTTCACTGATTTCGAACCGAACCGTCTCGTCTACGAATTGTTGATTAGCTTCCAGTTCGACGATAAAAAAACTCGTTCCGTCTGTCCCTTTCAAAACGGCTGCCTTTCCAATTGCATTGCAGAATCAGGACCCAAAGCAAAGTCGAAAAAAAATACAAGAAACAGCAACCAACGACACGCAGTTTTGTGCCGCAGAAAATGTAAGACTCGACAGTCGTTTTTGCTGCAAAATAACACAAAAAGGAAAAATACGAAAAAGAGACACAGAGAAGAGAACCATAGGCAAACTAAAATGCGTCGTGATTTAATTTGCGATCGTCGGCTAGAGACCTCTATAGACTGATACATTGCAAGTAAAAAAACGGAAAAGAAATAGAAAAGAAATCACGCAACGCGAAATCGACACACGACACAACACAACAGGAGATTATTTACGGTACTGTGCTGTGAATGACTTTGAAAATTTATATCACATTACACAAGATTTGATTACTTTTGGCCCCGAAGCAGTTTTCTACATTTCAAAATCATCTACTGATATTAAACCGACAAAGAACTACCGTATATTTTTTCTTAGTTAGTTTTCTTATAAAGTTAAAAACTTTAAATCACCAGACACTGCTGCACCGATTCAAATTCAGTCCCTCCCTACCTCCTGTGTAGAGTAAAAATACCGCGACATATCATCTAAAACTATCAAAAAGTTTCCCGAAATGTTCAACGGCAACAATACCGACACTCCATCATAATGTGTCAACGTGTGCAGCTTGCGAATATTGACATCGTCATATTTCAATTAGTGTCACCGCATGCTATCAATAATGTTACTGCTAATGATAATAATGTCGCATTCATTTACATGATTGCCACATCCACGCACAACACACACTTGGAAAAACACATTTTAGTCAGTGCTTACATGCCTGCGTGTGCAATGCCCTCACTTGCCGACGGCAAACGCATCAACGGAACGGACCAAACCGGCAAACATACAACACACATCAGACGACTTTCTCAAGTTACACGATGACAGCAGCCGTATAATAACATCTCAATCAGTCCCTTGGCCAACACTGAAACGCAAACAACGGTGTCTAATCATGCCCGCGAAAACTCACGATAAACACACGAAGCCTGGCCAGCTGACAACAACGCAGAAACACCGTGCGGTGCGCATCGAGAAGAAATGCACGCACACAAAAATACACGGCAAAAAGCAAGCGCGCAACCCTGCTGAAACACGCACTCACCAACAAGGCCGTTCCGGTGGCCTACATAGCTTCCAGAGCCCCATACTTCTCTTTCTCCATACAACATTTTTTCCTGTCTTTCCCTCGCACTAGGCTTATCGGCCTATGTTTACAG
The DNA here is from genome assembly GCA_030248135.1 of Theristus sp. LFF4_11. Taxonomy (NCBI): domain Eukaryota; kingdom Metazoa; phylum Nematoda; class Chromadorea; order Monhysterida; family Xyalidae; genus Theristus; species Theristus sp. LFF4_11. The sequence continues at coordinate 12,411 of JASANC010001580.1, read as the reverse complement.
TTAAGATTTACAGGTAAACCCTAATCGCTGTATGGTCTGTGGCTTTTTGTTTGACAGCAGTAAACACTCAAACAACTTCCAGCTTGCAAACAATCCAGCTAAACAAGCATAGTAAGCTAACCAGCCCTGAAAAAGGAAAACGAGTTAACACAAAAGTGGTCCACCCACTTGAGACGCAAGTTTAGCATGACAATCGCACTCTTTGCGTTCATTCGCTCTTGAAAGCAATCTCAAACAAACACACGGACGCCCGCTTTTCTCCCAACAGCAAACATTAATAAAAAAGCGATAGCCGATAACGCGAGTTATCGTAAATGCTGCTGAGATACCAATGTTTGTTGGTAAAACAACAACAACAACACGACAGCATTCTGGTCTGAGCTGAGACAGCAGTTTTTGAGCGCACAATGTGTTTCAGTGAAAACATGCAATAATGCGTCAAGACGACGCTCGAAAACGCACACGCTTGTTTGGGCGTATTGTCTGCCGAATGCTTGAATCATTATTCATAATGCCGGTATTTTGTTTCGTACAAGCAGCTGGTTGGACAGATTTTCACAAAGTGGTTTTCGCTTTGTGCTTGGGTAAAAAAATCGTGAGAAACACACAAAGAAAACGAACGAAATTGCTTACAAGCCGATTTCGACAAAACACACAGTATAGTTCTAGCAGTTAGAAACATTTGAATGCACAATAAAAATGTCCTTCACCGAACGGTGCAGTGCCACCAGCAGCAACGTTGACCAACCTTGTACCATTTGAACGTGGGCATGGGACGCCCGGAGCCCTCGCACGTCATCGCGACAGACTGCGCCTGCAGTGACGTCATGTTCTCCGGTGGAGCATCGCTGATTTCAGGCGCCACTGCAAACACAATGCAACACACACAACTCTGAGCATGCATTGGAAACGTGCAAATGCATCACGGCGATTCGCCGAATGCAGATCGGACAGTCATTGTTTGAATGGTTGAATTGAATGCTTTGAATGTTTCAGTGACTTTCAAACTAGGACTAGGTGCTGAATACGAAACAATAGTCACTTGTACAGTGTCAAAACAACTAAAACGAAGAAAAAATGACGATGCAGCTCACCATGACCGGAGACACGTATCTGAATCGACTGAAAGCTGCCCGTTTCCTGCTGGATCGCCTGGCACTCGTAATTACCGTCATCAGCGTCCTGGTAATCGGGGATCACAAGCACCTGGCCAAACTCTTTGAACCTGAAAAAATAAAACACTTTATTAAGTATTTTAGGCCCATATTTTAGATCATTAAGCACACTGTTAGATCGCTAAGCATTCAACCAACAAATCGGCATTTCAAAGTCAAACTTGAATTTTATCAATGGCTGCTTTTTGCAAGAAGCACCGCAGCGACCAACCAATCAGCCGTTCAGTGTTGATGTGCAACCTCCCCCCCCCCAACCTGTACTCTCTGCCAGACGATGACGACGACGCCAGACTCTTTGACTCGCGCGTCCACATCATGGTCGGCCGCGGGTTGCCCGTGACGCGACACTTGACCTCGGCGTCCTTGCCAACCTGCGGATGCTGCTCGACAGGTGCGTCGACAAACTCAACTTTTTCTGAAAATACATTTCGTGAGCTGAATTATTTAGAAAACCATGTCACACTTTCCGGAACCCTGAAATCCTGGGTTGCTACGCAAGAAACTGGCTTGAGTGCACACATTACAAATGGTGGTCGCCTCGCCACCAACCAGAGAGCTGCAACGTGACGTCCTTTGACTTTGTGACACCGGCGACCGTCGCTTCGCACTTGTAGTCGGTCGCGTCTGACATTTCTGCAGCAACGATCACCAGCTGGCCGGAGACACTGCGAACTCTGCGGCAACACAGCAACACAAAACTCGCGATTTTATTGATGATGAAATGAAACCTCAGAAAACGCAGCACAACATGCCATAATGTTCAAGCTGCATCGTATATGTTTCACGTGTCACCGTGACTGCAGGTGTGAGTGTGAGCATAGCAAATCAATGACAGCAGCAGCAAGCACGACGTACCGTCCCGAGTTGGGCACCCTTGTGTAGCTGTCCCCATTCCTCCTCAACCAGATCACCGTGTCAGGCAATGCGTCCAACGTTGAGCAGTAGATCGAGATTGATTCGCCAGTCTTTTTGCCGACCAATTTCTCTGGCGCTGGCATCAAGTGGATCTCCCAGGCTGCAAAAAACACTTATTTGAAGGTTTGTTTCAATTTATGATTTACCCCATTTAGTGCAATTTCTTTTAAAGCTTTCTCAGTGTAAATATCGACACTTCCATCATCGCTGCTGCTCTTGAGCGAAATTTCACCTTCCACAACTTTGACAAAAATGGTTGATTTGTAACGTTGGTCTTCGATTGTTTTCCACCACTGACTCCGTCACAAAGTTGACATTTGTCAAACGAAAAACACATATGCACATCTCTTGACTGTCATACACTCCATTTCAAGCAGTCCAAATCCAAAACAAACTGACTTCGTGGTTTAGTTTCCAAATTTCCAATACAACAAGACAAATTCACTTAGTAAAAATGGTTTGTCCAATTTTGGGTTCAAATCACATCACAGCATGTTTGAATCGAGCCTGGTCTCACGGACCAGTTTCATCACTATAAAGTACGCCATAAATCAAAGTGTACGATTTTTATCAACCAAAAAAATGTGCCACTAACACGAAATTCACAAATGCAATGCGTTGGTAGTGAGATTTCTTCTGAGAATTAGCAAATCCCCTAGGAATAAGCACATGGGCAGTCTGTAAACTAACTGGGCACGCTTGTTCCTAAGAGCAGCCCCGACCACTACTACGCAAATCATATTTTCAAAAACATTCTTGAATTTGAGTAGAAAAGCGCAGACTTGCTGCTGCCATGCACATAATTTACATCGCCAAATGCACACACGCACTTTGGCGTCGCTCGTATTTTACTACGATCAATTTTGTGCCTCGACACAGCAAGTTATGCAAAACTCCCCAGCTTCCAGAGATGACGAAACCAAACCGAACCACTGTAATCAGTGCAAAAACAAAACCACTTATGACTGTCAGAAGCAGACACACCAGTACAATGTTTGACATGCCATGACAAAGTTTTATATGGCGCTCTTTTCTGAATTTATGACGGTAAAACGATTGAAAACTATAGACCACATGACGACAAAGTTTTATATGGCGCTCTTTTCTGAATTTATGACGGTAAAACGATTGAAAACTATAGACCACATGACATGCAGCACATAAAAACTATGTGTCCGATTATAATTGTGTCATTACATTTTGCATCGAGCCACGCACACCCGACACCGTCAGACACTGTGATATTTCATGATCGTGGGTGATTTTTGTCCGCGCGGCCAATCCAGAAAACCACTCTAGCGGAAAATTCCCGTCGCAAAATGCTGTTTTACTTGGTTGAATGAAAAAAAAACTAATGAACTACTCGCTCAACCATTTCAATCTGTGGTTCGAATGGAATTCAAACAAAAAGCGCACACGAAATGCACTGCAACGAGTGTCGGGGGGGGGGACACACTGACACACGGAAAACGTGGCAAGGCTGCTTGAGAATTTTGCATAAGCCGTGCTTTGCGGCAGCGGCGGCTACTTGCGTCTCGACTTCACTGTCATTCTCGTGTCACCAAAAGCTTACGATGATAAGCTGTACATATAGCGATAATGGTTTCTGGTCAGGTGTACACACAACAACAACAACAACAACAACAACAACACCACTGCATGTTGCATTATTTCGCTACAGTTTGTGGTCATGGCACTGCTCTAACCTTCAATCAATAATTGCTGAGGCAACTTTCGCAACCAGACAATTGCCGCAAAACTTCTCCCTAAACGGAGCGAACAAAAACAACGAACATAAAACGGTTTCCTCGAAGGAATGCCGGTTTTGGTGCACTGCACACGGAGAGCCGGTGAACCCACAAAACATAATTCATATCGTTCAATTTCATTACGCTCCGCCAAAATCAAATCTAAACCAGAGCGGGCAACGAAAGCACAGCACTTGCGCTGAACCAACTGCAAGCTGTTCCACAAGAACAAACACCGCGCAGGAAGCCAGACAAAAAAATCAGTGCAACCACGCGCATGGTCACACAAAAAATTGCTCTGAAAGCATTTCCGACGCGTCAAATCGAATGAAAGCGCTCGAACGTGAACACATTCTCCAATCTGACGGCTCCCTACCTACACCTACCACCTTAAAAACTCTATTATACTTTGACCAGCACAAAATCAATACATTAGCGTTCAGTTTGCTTTTGGTTACGGACTCAAATTTTGGTAGTGGGGGAATTTTGAAAAAAAAACACGCCTGATTTCCACATAGCTCCAAAACAATTTACTTCGAGCAATGGTACATACACATCCATTTTATGGAAACATTTCGCAACGAAATCGGCCATTTTAATCCGAGTGCATTAACTCAATGCGACTATCTTGAAAATCGTAAAGTTTGCAATAAAATATGAACTGCAATGATTGAAACCAGTGTGGTAAGTACGAAATTTGCAAGTTAATCATAATAGGGACTGTCACAGAATTGGCTTGAGCAAGCCAGCATTGGATGTGATGATGTTAGCCAAAGATGAAACACGTCAACGCATGCTTCGTGGCGGTTCATAGAGCATGATGTACAACAACACACTGCATACATGGCAACAAAAGTGCCGCCTGTCACTTAACTGTTTGTGTCATCATAATGAAACAGCCATATTCATACTTTCAATTATGCCAGAAAGATTGTAGCGCGAGTTGGCCGCTGGTCAAGAAACGGATCATCATTCAGCCAGTCTTTTCAGTACTTTAGTTGCAACTTTCAATGCAGGACTAAAATAAAGTTGAACTTCAGCTCAGCATTCAATAAGAAGCAAATAAATCAATAGACTCAATCCACCATCCTTGCATTGCAACTGGAAGTTTTTTAGCAGTCTGGTAGCAATTGACTGAGAAACAAAAGTGAAAAAACGTTGAAGCGAAGCAACGGACAAGCGCTCGACTCACCGCAACAGCAGTGCACCGCGAACGCAGCAATCAATGCAAAGTATGTACAGTGTCGAGGGCGCTCCATGGCGACGCAAAGTGACGACCACCCGAAATAATAATATAACAATTGTTGCTCTTCAAATTTATGTTCAACGACAGACGGTTGTCTTCTAATGGCTGGCGAGGCAAGTGTAGATAGAGGTCGACGGAATAAGTATAAAATATCAAAAAACGCAAAGTGACACTTACAATGGAAGGAAAGTTCAGCAGCTTGAGTTTAGCTGCGGATCCCGCACCAATATAATGAATCGATGCTTTTCTTTTCTTGTTGTGAATGTTGTTGGCGTGGTACACGGAATAAAACACAACAAACGCCGTTGAAACTCTGAAGCAACAGAGAAACAGAAACTTCATGGTTATGTCGTTTTCTGCAGCGGAAAACACCCAGCCAAAAACTGGCTGACATTTCTAGCTGAGAGTTTTTTGGCTCCGCTCAGCCATAGTTCTTCCAGAGGGAGGAGCGGGGCGGGGGGCTCTGGGCATAGTTGTTCCAGAGCCGAGGGATTGGGGGCCCCAATAGGGTTGTTAAAAAAAAACAAAAATCGTCATTTTTGTTTTTTTTTAAAGAAAAATCAAAGTTGTGCTAAATCAATCAGGGAGTTCGAAGAACCACATATGATATGCAAGCGCCTCCGGAATGACTCCCGTATGGCGGCACTTTGGAGATTTTGTTTTGGTGACCTCAATTACCCCTTTTCCAAACCGTTACCATGCCTCTTCTAGTGTTTTGACCCCAAAAACGTCACTTATTGTCCCCAGCCCAAGTGAAAATACACATACCGGCTTGAAATTCGATCAAATCTGATGATGTGTCGCGACGGCAGGACACGAAACGGCAACCAGACAACGTAACGATTGCAAACGGAGCAGCTTGGACGCTCAAATTTAGATTGCGAGGCGAATCGTCAGCTTATGTGCATCGGAAATGGTAAGCCAACCTTTGGGACGCTCAAAAACTTCATCGCAGATGTTGTATAAGCCTGAAATCAGTCGGTAAAACGGTCCAAAATCGACTGCTAAAGGTTTTACGAGGTAATATCAAAGAAAATTTTTGTTGAACCTTCGAAAAATTGTGCCAAAATTGAGGTTTTCAGAGCATATTAAAGAAAATATTTTCGAATTTTTTTTTTAAATCGGCATTTTTGTTTTTTTTTAATCACTTTTTTAAATTTTGATTTTTGTTCAACAACCCGTTTTCTTGCACTTCTTTTTCTCGCCGTCATATCTTTTGATTGCGTTTTATTCTACAATGATTTCGATATATTTTAACAATTTGCGGAGGTGTTGGTCAATACCAAATCACACGACCGTTTTCAGATACCCGATAACGTGGTCACATGTTAAAACTTGCGTGCTAACGTGTTAAACTTGCGTCTGTCAGTTGCCCGCAACGTGATCGCGAAATCATGGTACGTGTTTTCGATACGATGATTTGAAGAGTGGGCTCTCGCCATGTGGCAGATAGCATAGCTGGTTGAACCTGAAAGTAAGTGTCTTGGGGGGGGGCGACCGGGTCGACAGGGGTTGCCGACTTAGCTACAGCAAACAGGAATTTTTGAACACAGTCAAATTTTGGTAATTTTCTAAAGAGGAACCACTAAGAACGGTTCAATATTCAAGTACACGTGAAAAATTGCCCTGTTTTACTGTTGAAAATGCAACTTTCCCTCTATGAAATGGACATAATTTCAATAAAACACGATTTTCGCTCTTATAGTTTCCCGGATCGTTCTGAAAATAGTCTAGATGAACTCAGCTCGACGAGACGCTTCGAACAAACCTAACTTGTAAAAAAAAAATTTTTTTTTTTAAAAAAATTTTTTTTTTTAAATTAAAAAAAAAATCCGGATTTTTTTTTTCCCCCTAACCCTAGCCCCAATCCCTCGGCTCTGGAACAACTATGCCCGCCCAGAGCCCCCCGCCCCGCCCCGCTCCTCCCTCTGGAAGAACTATGGCTGAGCGGAACCAAAAAACTCTCAGCTAGAAATGTCAGCCAGTTTTTGTTTTGGCTTGGCTTAGGTTTAGGTTAGGATTAGGTTAGGATCATGTTTAGCTTGGAATTAGGCTTTAGGATCAGGTTTTTGGTTTAGGCTTTAGGCAACGTCTGCCAAGCCAACATCAGTAGTTTGATTTAGTACGACAGGCCAACCGTCGATCTTTGACCTGAAAGCTGAAAGTAGAAATTGTCATAAAAAATTCTGCCAAAAACAAAGTCCACACAAAACTCCGTAATGCATCATTATTAAAACAGGTGCATGTGCAGTGGCGGTGGCCCCTGCCCTTTAACACAGGAAAGAAAAAAATGCAAAAACTAAATTGATCATTTTCACCTTATAAAAAAGGCTTGGCTTAGGATTAGGATTAGGTTTAGGATTAGGAACCTACAACTCATTGCAAGCAACCTCTGTCAGAAATCAAAAAAATAAGTATGTATACAAATCCAAAACTCTGGGCAAAAAAGCATAACGACACTTTCTGTGGAAACCAAACCCAAAGTGTCTTAAACAGTACCGTGGGCCCAAAAAAATTTCGAGGGGGGGTACGGTTATTTGAAGTACAAATTTGACGTAATGCATCATTATTAAAACAGCTGCATCTGCAGTTCCGGTGCTCCTCCTCCATAACACAGGAAAGAAAAAAATGCAAAAACTAAATTGATCATTTTCACCTTATCAAAAAGGCTTGGCTTAGGATTAGGATTAGGTTTAGGATTAGGAACCTACAACGACTCATTACAAGCAACCTCAGATCAAAAATCAAAAAAATCACTTTTAAGAATGTATACAAATCCAAATTTGATGGCCAAAATTCGTTTTTTAGTCAATTAAAAAAATTAATAAAAAATCCCGATTTAAAAAAGTATTTAAAAAAGTTTAAAAAAATTCGAACCCTACGTTCGGCCCCGGGTATTTCAAAAATCTATGTCCCTCTCCCTTCCCTATGAAAAAAAATAAAATAAAACAAAAATCGAAAAAAATATCAATAAAAATATAAAATAAATAAATAAAAATCAGACAGTAACAAGCCAAAAGAAGGTGAACGAATTGATGTGGGGATGGAGGTGTTGTGTGTGTTCGGTGGTAATGTGTGAGACTTCGTTTTAACTGAAACATGCGCAATCTGAAGGGTCGAGTCGCTACCCGCAGTACCAAAGATGAGGGGTGTACGGTGTACCCCTAGCACGAAGTTGCCATTCGTGGGGGTTAGATCATGTGCACGAGTCGAGCCCGATTTTTGGCGAATACGAGGGGGGGGGTCCGCCCAAATTTGGGAGGTGTGCCCGGGTGGGGGGGGGGGGAGTCGACCCAAAAACGTAGGGGGGTCCGAGAGATGCCAAAATCGTAGGGGGGTCCGAAGGTCAGAGAAATGCCAAAATCGTAGGGGGGGGGGTAAAAATTTTTCAAAATTTTTGGCACATGGTAAAAATAGGCAAAAATTTTTCTAACAACTAAAAATCTAACTGGTATAATGGAAGAAAAACTATTTGCATTGCGTTTTGAATGGTTTGGAGTAATTTTCTGAGTATAGATCTCCACTGGAACTTGGCGAGGTTAGATCAGCAGTCCAAGCCTTATAGATCACGGTAATTCTTAGGGAGAGGGGGGGGTCAAGTGCAAAAACCAAGTCATACCACACCTAAAAGCAGCCATTCAACACTCAAATATATTATGCTAAGGTATTATCTTTTCTTTAAGACCTGCGACTCAATGCGGTTGTGGACGCAAAAGAAAACTAGTTTCAATCGGTATGTGGTAATTCAGAATAGCCTAAGTGACCCGTCCTTATTTAGGGGACTCGGATCCTTTTGCCAATTTTGAATTCCCGCGTCGTGCATGAGACTGCTTACCCATCTATGCGCGCATTGAGACGCGGGGCCAAAATAAAAGATATTTTAAAGCAAAAAAAATTGTGAAAAAGTGCTCGAAAATGCACTTTTTTACAGTTTTTAAAGGAAAATTTGGGTTTTGGAAGGTCGAAATTGAAGAGGGAGTTTGGGAGGGTCGAAATCTGAGAGGGGTCTGGGCCCCCAAATTCGAGAGGGGGTGGTTTTGGACTAAAATTTGGGGGGGGGGTTGCCCGGGTGGGGGGGGGGTCGACTTTATTGGAGGGATACCCCCACCCCCCCCCATCTTGATCTCCCATACCATAATCAAAAATTTCTGTTCGAAAATCACGACTTTTGTTCAAAGATCACAAATTTTTCTTCAAAAATCATGATTTTTTGCTTCTCAAAGTGCATGCTTGCTATGAGCGAAATAAAGGTTATTTAATAGTAGTAATCTATTTTAATATCTTAATTAATTCATATTTAATATATTTATTTATAAGGTTTATATTTTCATAAACAACTGGTTTAGCGATGTTTTGCAATTTATAACAAATTTTCATTGAAAAATTTGCAATAAAAATTGCATTGCGTGGGGAGGGGCACCCCCTCCAACAACCGACTAGCCTCCGGTGCATCCCCTAACAGGCGACTGGGTGTGCCACTTACCCTTCACCCCCAAAGAAAAGTTTGCACCCCCATGAGTTGGTACATACCCTTTTACCTAAAAAGAGCTGTCATCTTCGGTATCACATACCTAAGGATGGTAAAAAACGGTTTTTTATATTGTCAAGAAAAAAAACTGTTTTATTTCAGTTCTAAAACCGTTTTACTTCCCAATTTTTCCCAGCACCAAGTTTCCATTAGTCGGCCTTTGGATCGGAACCAAAATCAGAAATACAGCGTTTTTAAGTAGAGCGAAGTAAAAAAATTGAGTGTCACACAGTTTATTTTATGACTTTTGCAAAATGCATTTATGCGATATACCGTAAAGTCTTGCATATAAGGTCTCCTTATAAAAATTTGGAAATCAAAAATTTTTGAAAAAAAGGTGAATTTCGTGTGACGACCTTATAAGTGGGAGGACCCTTATAAAAAAGATTTAGGAATGGATTTAGGAGTGGATTAATTGTCATTTTTTGTGCTCTTATCGGTGCTGGTTTCATTTTGTGTGTGTTGTATTTGAATAATAGGAATGTTTTCATCTTTTTTGTTTTGATTCTAGCTTGTTTGTCGTTTTTTTTGCGTTTCTTTCCACTTATTTTTACTGTTCCTTTGTTTTTCACGGTTCTATTTAGCATTTTTGGTGTATTTTATCAAGTGAAAATTGTGTTTCATGTTCAGATCCGTAATTAGCATAACGCTGAAATTCAAGTTAACCGTTTTGGTTGTCGATGCAAGTACCCATCTTGCCCTGCACCCAGCAGCAGTTTCTCGTTGCAATTTTCTTTATCGTTCTCTGGGAGTGGGAGTTCAACAAGTATCAGGTTCTAAAATTCCCTTTGAACGTTTATTTGAGGGGGGCAGGGACAGGGCGCAGGGGACTTCATTCAATTTGTTTTGCTTGCTGCAGGTCTATTTATCGTTTACGTCCCTTGAACATTCAAAAAAGTGTCCAAAACCCACCAGGCCTCAAAATGTTTGTTCTTTGTTTAGCATTCATCATTTTTGCATTTTCAAAATCTTCAGAACAAAAGAAAGCAGAGAAGAATGGAAGACTCGGAGTCTGAGGAAAGTTGGGTGCCGGATGAATATTCTGATGGTGATTCAGATTCAGATTTTGATTCGGAAATAAGTGAAGAACTGGGAAACCAAGATTTGGGACCAAAGAAGACAGAGAAGTTTGTCAATCAAGATCCACTCGACGAAGATGAAATAGCGGCTCAAGTCATCTACGTTCCTCAAGCTGAAAAACAGGACGAGGCCGTTGCTACTGCGAGGGCGCTGTTTGAGGTGGAGCAGGAACGGGACGAACAGGACGAGCAAGCGGATGATGGTGGCAACGGTCGATCACAGCTTCCGTCGGAAGAAAACGAGGTGCACATCATGAGCGCTGTTGTCGAAGATTATCTTGACAACGATGATGAACTTGCTCGTCTAGCTGAGTTCGACATGGCGATGGAGCAGCGGAAAAAAGAAATGCGCCGGTTGGTCTTTTATTTGTTGTTAGGGGAAGTGCTTTTGTTTGTTTGTCGGTACCGATTTGTTGAAATTTGGGGGCCCCTCGAAATTCGGTGTTAGGGAAGGTCAGGTATTTTTTCCGTGAGGAGAAAGTGCACCATCGTTGTTCTAGAAAACAATTTGAGCCTATATCTATCTGAGAGGTTCTTTTAGCTGAACTATTAACTATCAACTCCGAGTTGCTTTTTTTCAAATCTGTTCATCACAAAGTTTGGTTCATTTTTGTTGATCAAATGAAATTTGTTTTTGTTCGTTCAACATAAGCTGCTGCGTCATACAAAGTTTTCGAACTTCTGTATTTCGAAGCAGTTCAACACAAACTCCGGTTTGTTTTACTGATCAAACAAGGTTGGTATTTTATTTCGTTTAAATGAGCACCTTTGCGAAACATCAATTTCAAGCTGCTTCCATCAAAGCAATTAAACACAAACTCCGGCTTGTTTTTGATTAAATAAGGCTGGGTTTGTGTTTAGTTCAACATGAGTAGCTGTGCGACACAAAGCCTCCGAACTTGTGCCTTTCAAAGCACTTCAACGCAAACTTCCGTCAATTTTTTTAATTTAATCAAATAAGGCTGGTTTTGTGTTTAGTTCTATATGAGTAGCTGTACGACACAAAGCCTCCGAACTTGTCTCTTTCAAATCAATCCAACACAAGCTCTCGTTTGTTTTAAAATAAGGGTTTTGGTCGTCCGAAGTGTTAGTGTCAGTGCTGTACCGTGTCCATCTTTGGTTTGGTTGGTTGGTTGTCCCAGTGGGATAGGAGGGGTTGTCGATTCGCTAGCCTCCTCGTCTGCGGCCTCCCTAACGCAACCTGTGTAGCCCCTGTTTTGTTTAATGAGTTAGCCACATTTCAAGTGTGCTTTGCCAAAAAATGACTTTATTAAATCGCAGTTCAATGTTCATCTGTTGTCCCTTCTTTTCAGTCTGCTGACGAATAAAAAGGGTGCCACTTCCACCGCAGTCGAAGTTGATCAACCTACTCCTGCTGTGGCCGAATGTGATGATGACGTCGTTTTTCTGTCGTAGACAAAACAAGCGCGTTCAGGCACTCTTGATTGGTGGCTGCAGGGAAAGAAGAAGGCATGACATTAATCATTCCGACACATTTTGTTGTTTCAATTTCTCAAGCAATCAAACCTTTGACATTCGTTCAAGGTTGACAGCAATGGGAATCAGCATGAAGCAGACACGAATCGCAACAATGACAGTGGCGCTGATGTCCACAATGAGTGTGCTCAATAGAAAAGACGCCGCAAATCATACAGTTCAGCGTTCAAACTTGACGTCATTCGTTTCAAACACGATCACAGTCTGCGGGAAACGTTGCCAA
>JASANC010001578.1:0-30104 GCA_030248135.1 Theristus sp. LFF4_11 | reverse complement strand
CGCATGATAATGCTAAACGTAACCGTTTATTGAATACAACATATATAGATAATAGCATAGTACACAAAGTATGCAAACCAAGAACGCAAATTACTCTATTGCTGCTGTTTTTCGTGAATTATTTTTGGAAAATGACGTTTTCTGTAGAAAAAAGTTGTTTTTAGAACACAATGCCGATCGACAAAACCGAAGCAGTAAACACTGACTCTGATGAATGTCTGCTCGCGTCGCACTATTGTGAACTTTCACACCTTTGAAAAAAGGAGCACTGTTGCTGCGAAATTCACAACAGAAACAGAATAATGTTCAAGCGTTCGTTTGTGAGTGCGGGCGGGGCAGACAGCGCCGTCGTGATTCTGGTGCTCGTCGTGTTGACCGTGTTGTTGGCGATGCTGGCGCTGCTGTTGCACTGTCTGCTGCAGACTCCGTTTCGGTACCACCGTCGAAAACGCGCGCCGGGCTGTTCGATCGAGCCGACTGACGACGAACCGTTGATGCAAGTTGGTAAGTGCAGACGGAAACAACAACCGTTTTTGGGAACTTCGCGCAACTTTATTTGGTCGCAGCGATACAGGTTGTTGTATTGTTAATGCTGCGATGCTCGCTCTTGAGTTTGTTCAGTTCATATTGCATTGATTAACTTCATCATTCATTTCATCATTACAATCAATCAGTATTGCAATGAATATTTTGAGAAATTGCAATTCCTCGGAGCCACTGAAAATCCAGCTACATGTAACAGCACAAGTTGACTGAAAAGGGTAATAATTCGAAAGGCTAGCTTTCTGAAGGCAGACCTCACATTATTTTATCGCAGTCAACCAGAAAACCATTAATGAAAAGAATTAGTTTTTCAATGGAAAATGTGTTTCAACTTGCGCCAAGATGCTAAAATTCGATTCTGTCTTTGATTAGCGGTTTGCATTGCGCGGAAGCCGGAAATCAATCTTCCATTAAAATCCAATTTTGCGTGTACGTATTTTGCATGTTTTATGATAGAAGATGCCGCAGCGACAAGTCACAGCTTTGAAAAGTGTCTTCCATTTAATTCGTTTCTCTTTTTCGCATAGCCAAAATAAAAAGAAGTATGGATGATTTTCTCCAAAAAATCAATTTCCTCCAATTTTCAATCAATTTCCTTGGCGAGCAGAAAATTTCAAAAAACTATCTGAAGCTTGTATCTGATGGGAATTCAATTCTGGTCAATTGAAATCGTTCAATAGACTGACAGAAATGATGAAACGTCGGTTTTCAGTCAGCGGAACATCCGTCAACATCAAAAGAAGGCTAAGAACAGTCGACAGGATTTCTCTTATTTTTAACAATCTGCCAGTACGTCATTTTTTGTTGAAAAACGCCAAAATGAAACAATGAAACGCGGAAAACCTGTTTATACCAAACGCGCATTTGCTGCAGCACGTTCATTTTTTGGATCCAGTGCCACAGCGCCATCCTGTGCGCATGCTTTGCAATCTTGTTTGCTTGCGATTTTTTTGACTTGGTTGCTTTTATTTTTTTCGTTTCTATGCTTGCGCCTCGTTGCCTTCTGTTATTTCGTCGCATTCTATTGCTGCCACTGGTAAAACATGCCATAAAACACGCCATTGTACAGATACGGTGGAACTGTTCAACAAAAAAAAACTTTTAGTTCCCCACTTTCGCCATTCATTTTCTATAGAAAATATGCATTCTGGTGTTTTTCTCTATCCACCCCTCATTACGTGTCATGTATGCCAACTTAACTAATCGATTTTCGGCAACAAAGTGGCATAGCGCCACAACCGTTTCGCTCGTGTTTCACGCACATTTATATGTTAGTACTTTTTTCAAATAGTTTTTTAAGTCCGCATAAAAAACGCAGTGTGTGAGCAACTTCTTTAACGCGTTTTTCTCAATGCAGCTATGGCGCAGCGGTATCGCTTTCGCCTAGCAGGGCAGGGCGGGGGCCTCCGAGGATCAAATCCCATCGTTGCAAAAATATCTTTAAAAAACTTCTTGTTTTTGGTCAAGCTTTGTGCTTGTCAGCAAACTGCGTTAACCTGACCGTTTACTGACTTCATAACTGAACGAAATAGCCCAGTAAACATGACATCTTTTTTTCAGGATGCAAGAAGCGCGCGAAATTTGAATGAAAAAAAAGTTTCAGAAAGCCAATTAATTATTGTATGTGAATTAAATTAATTGTTTTCTTCAAATTCATTAATTTGTTCGTGCTGGTTTGTTCTTTCTTTGTTCATTGCAAAACTTGTGAATATCTTGGCATTCTTGAAAAACAACTCTTGCTCTGCGACTAATCCCGGCTTGATGAAAAATACAAGAACTGCCTTTATTCGATCATACTGTATGTTAAAAAACCGTGATGCTATTTGGCGCACACCATTTGAGCAAAAAGAATTTTCCAGTGAAACAAATAAGCTAACTCCGCATTGCAACAAGTTACGACTCGTCTTGTTGCAGCACATAACTTCTATCTTTTGAAAGCTCATTATAATCGTGCATGTGCATGGTTTACCTTTGTTCTACGTACACACGATATCCTGATGGCTAGCTAGCACAGCGTTTTCTCATTTTACGGCTGCAATCTACGGTTTAGCGCGAACTAAAAAAAAAGTTTTGTCATTGCCCATGCCGGTTGCTTGTAGTTCTCATTTTCTATTTTGCTTCTTTCCCATGTCTTTACTATTTCTATTTCAGACAAATGACAAATTCATGTGGATGAGAAACGTTATTCTTGTTGTCGTTGTAACGATAAAATGTGCTATTTTTTGTGAAAACTGACCATGCCGGCGGGCTTTTGAAACAATCCGTGTTCAACATTTCAACCTAAACAAGACCGATACGAGCGTCTGAATCCCTTTCATAAAACAATAGTCATGCAAATCGTCACAGGTTTACTTAAAGGATCATCCATTGATGTATGCATACTGCATACAACGTGGGTGTACATAAATTTCAAGGATAATAATTTTAGCTGGTCTGACACAAACATACAGTCCGATGAAAAAGAAACAACGAGTTGTCTTTTTCAATACAATAATCCTATCATGTGGCAGCACAAAAAATTCTAGCTCCATGTTTACTCGGCCATTCCGTAGTTAGTTAGATAACGCGAAAAAATAAGCTTATGTTTTAATTGGTCAGATTGAAATACATTTATATTGCGCAGCTTTTCTGGCATAAACACACCCACAGTGACGCACGCACCGCCACACACACACACACAACATTTCTTGCTCGCGAATTCGAATTCATCATGACGGTTTCATTTTTTTCAGTTTTTTTTACAAAAATGCGTGCACACGGATGTGTTGCTGAGTGCCGGGAAGGGAACGCGTGTGTGTGTCTGAATGCCTGAACTGAAAACTGCGTGCATCAATATATCTATAATAGATACATCTTTGCATCTGCTTTCATTCGTTGAAACGACGGAAGGCTACATAATGTAGCTCGTCATCAAAACAGCTTTTAATGTTTTGCTGTCCGGAGTGAATTCGCCAATTTTTTTTTGTCGCTGCAGTAAGTTACTGAAAAGCATTAGATTTTCAGGTTTGCTCAGTGACAGATTCCAATCAATTCAGTTTACAAATACGGCATGAGCCGGGATCCGTGCAATGGTGCTGCTGTGTGTGTACCTCGGGACAAAGGCAAAATGGTGTAGCGCATGTGGTTTTCTGCTTTATGACCCATGGTGTACGCAGCCCATCAGAATCGGACGTTTTTGTTTACACCCGCTTCGAATCACATGCCCCACAGAGGTCTTACAATTATGTTTGAAATGTTTTCAATTCTAGTCAACTTTTTTTAGTTTCAGTGTGCAGCAGAAAAGTTGAAAATTTGATGATATTCTGTACTTGTATTATCAGTTTCACGCAGCGCACACAGCAAGCAACACACGCTTCTAATGAGTGGCAGCTTCATTGGTGGCGCATGGAAAACTCACCCGTGTGGTAATGCATGGTTTTCCCCGGCTGAATAGTTTTCAAGCAGCGCTCCCCTCCGCGTTGAGCCCAATAATCTCGATTGAATGGCATGTCTGAGTCGCATACTGCAAGGGTGAACCACAATTTGTGTTAAAATTTTTCAGTTTTGTTGTTGCACTCACGCAAAAAAATAAAAGGTACCGGCCAAGACAAGCTGTTCCTGAGGTTATTGCCACATACGAGGGCTGTACTTTCAGGCTATACTTCGGTTTTGCCCTGCAGTGCGTGTAGCCTAGAAATAGCTCAGGAATAGCCTTTTATTTTTTCGGCGAACCATGTCGACAGAACAAAGCATGTAGGCCTAACCGCGCCAGATAATGAACGCTGGTATTCTGCGTTATTTAGCGCGCGATGATTTCTAACAACTCAAAATGAACCGCATGCAAGCTGTGTTTTTTTAAGAATGGCAGATTTTTCCCAATCGTTTGTGCAAGGAACAAAGAATGAACAGGAAAAACAATTAATTAAAAAAAACACATCAACTGTGAGCACGTCAAATATAACACACAGTTCGGTTTCTGAACGTCTTTTTTCTGTATTTAAACTTTCGCGCGTTCCTTGCACCCTGAAATAAGCTGCCATGTTTACTCGGCTCCTTATTCCGTGCATGTGTTATAACGGAGTATAACGAATATAAACGGAGCAGCACATGAGAATTCCAACATCATAATTATTTCATCGTTCGTGTAATGTTCAGTCGCTTGTTTTGTTCCCATTCCGATTTCGCGTTCAGTCACTTTTTCTTTTCGCGCATGTCGTTTACATGTGTGGGCGTTCAGGCTGAAATACTGGACGGACTAAAATAGAAAAAAAACGCTCATCTGCACCTCGCAATCACGCAAAGAGGCTGATGCATGTCCGCTAAAATGTGCGCTCTTCAAAGTTTATGACTACTTTCCTCCTCTTCATCGCATGGGCTACCACCACCCTGTTTGGCAACACAATTGCGCGGTGCACTTTTTCACATCAGCTTTCGGTTTTTCATCATTACATACCGCTCACTTTTCAGAGAAATCATTTCCACTACACTATTTTGAATGATCAAACGGACTTTCATCAAAATAATAGCCCTCATTTGATTGATTGCGGTATTTTTTCACATCCGCTCGGCGCTATAAGTCGGTATGTATGTAAGCTGATGTTTCAACGATTACTATATCAGTGTTGGGCGCCATGCATCGGTTGGCTGTGGCCGCCACTGGTGCATCTGGTACACAGCGTCACGGGCAGAGCCCCGCAAAAATCGGTGTACCGCCATCGTACCCGTGCTCAGAACACTCAGCGGAATCAGCAAAACGGATCACCGTCGTCATCAACGACGGCCAGCTATAGGAAACGCCGATTCAGCTCAGGTGTGAATTTGCGCGAAGCCGCACTGCCTTTTGTCCGGACGTTTTACGCCCTGGCACGTTGCGATCATTGGGGCTTCCATTTTTTTCTTGGACGTGTCACGCACGCGACTTGCGGTTGCTTCCTTCTTTGGATGAGCTTACCCGTTCAGACGTTTTCCACAATATTGTGAAGCCTACAGGACATCTGCTGTGAAGCCTACATTGTGATATCCCCAGCCCAGATTACGCGAACCACGTAATCTATGGCGTGTTCGAGCCCGCGATTCTTGCTTCAACTCAAAAGTGATAACAAAAATGATACAGTAAATTGCTAAATTATAGGCAATCAGCTGATTGGTTGGTTGGGATCACCGGGGTGCAGTGCATAGAAGCAGAGCGTATGTATGCATCATGTGATCACTAACCAATCAGCTGATGATTGTCTATAATGTAGAATTCGACCGTGGTATCTACACTTTCTACCACGAACACGACGAAATGCGTGTGTGTGTTTTTATTGTTTCGCCTCTTTTGCAGGCAGCTCGACCGAGATCGAGGAGACGTTGCACTATTTGCACGAGGCCGCTCGGCGCAGCGGCGAACGCCAGCCGTGCGTGCTGCCGGCAGTGGACGGCAATCTGAACGATTTCACGGAGGCACTCGACGACGCCGCGGCGGGGGCTCGACCGCGCCATTGCACCACCGTCGATCGTCACCGCGCACCGCAGCAGCAGCACACGAATCCGCTGTTCACGTTCGCGTTCGACGACGCCAACGACGACGATGATGAGCAGCGTGCCGTCGGCGTGGTCGTGCCGGACATCCGGGTCGGCGGCGGCAGCGTCACGGACGTCGATGCGGTCGGAGTCGTCGACAGTGACGACCGTCGCGGGCGCACCGTCTCCGAGGGCAGTCTGGTCGGTGGTACGGGCGCAGAACCGCATTTGTGAAAATTTGATTTATTTTAATGATTTTTGTTTTATTAATATTTTTATTGATATTTTGATGCTCTTCCCATCCGTAATCCACCGATTTCAAAAGCGTGAAGGCACTAAGACTAAACTTCGGTGAGCTTTTGGATTCGGGACGGCTCACTGTAAAACTATAATGCCAATAACGCCCGTCGTCACGTGAGGCGCCATACGCATCTTGGCGTTCTTTGTTTTCTTGTTTAACAGCAATGACTTTGCAAGCAACTGAGCGGCAACAATCGTTTCTGATTTTCAGAGCATCTCCGGCACAGACACGCCGAGTCCAATGCCGTCGATCGAAGCGCTGCTCGGTAAACTGATGCTGACCGCTCATTACTCGCCAAATACACAAAAGGTTGCACAAAAATCAAAAAAGAACTAACCAATCACACTCATCCACGCCAACACACAATGATATTTTGACTGTCCTACCCAATTAAAGCGTGTTTTTTCCACCCATAATGTTTTGTCGTCTTGTTTTTGTACGCATGCAGCTAGAGGTGACCATCCGCGAAGGCTTCAACGTCATGATCCTGAAGGGAGACCGCACAGTGCAGTGTTTCTGTCGTCTGACGCTGATGCCCGGCGAGACGTGCAAGTTCAAGACGCAGCTAGCGTCCGGCGTCAATCCGGCGTTCAACGAGACGTTCACGCTGTCGCTGAAGCAGGGTCGGTCGAACAGAAGAAAAACATGAACATTATCGCTGAAAAGCAAAAAAACACCCAAGAGACATTGTGGTTCAGTTTAGCTTTCTCAATTCTTCTGTACTCTCAAAAACTTTACTTGAATTCCTGTATAAAAGCAACGTTTGCACAACAACACTCAGACGAGCTGAGCGAACGCTCGATTCGCATTCGAATGTACCGTCGCTTCGACCGTCGTCACGACCAGCCGCTCTCGGAAGCGACGCTGCCGCTGTCGCTCATTGACGCCCGTGCGAGCACGCCGACAACGCACGTCGTACCGTTGGCTCAACTGGCGTCGTCCAGCGTCCAGCAGATGTGTGTCGACGCAGCGGTATGTGCGCTGACAGCGACTGAACAAAAACTGCAGTCAATTTCGACCGAAATTATTAGTCATCGATAGATCGGTTTGTCGGCTGGTCGGCTGGTCGGCAATCAATCAGTCAATCAATCATAGTCAACTTATTTATCCATTAATCTATCTACATGTATGTATCTATCAATCAATCAATCAATCAA
This sequence comes from Theristus sp. LFF4_11, assembly GCA_030248135.1. Taxonomy (NCBI): domain Eukaryota; kingdom Metazoa; phylum Nematoda; class Chromadorea; order Monhysterida; family Xyalidae; genus Theristus; species Theristus sp. LFF4_11. The sequence goes on along the minus strand of JASANC010001578.1, from coordinate 22,619 downwards.
TCAATCAATCAATCAATCAATCAATCAATCAATCAATCAATCAAAATAAATAAATAAACCAAACAATCAATCAATCAATCAATCAATCAATCAATCAATCAATCAAGTAATCAATCAATCATCCAAGCAATGAATTCATTACTCCTTCCATTAATCGATCAACCAATAGTTTAATCAATCAGTTACAAACATAGAATTCTTTTTACAGTGATTGATTTTCAGCTCAGCGGACAATCGTCAGCTGCGGGTAGCAGAAGAAGTTCAGCAGTGGACAGCACCGGCATGTTTATCAGTTCGCCAACAGGTTAAAACAGAACTGTTAGAACACTCTGATTTTTTAACAGTTTCCGTCATTGAGACATTCAACGTTTGTTTATCGTCATCACAAAGAACCACTTAATTGCCTATATCTTTCTGTTCGTGCACCAGGTGTTTCACCCGAGGTGCTACTGTCGTTGTGCTACAATGACATGACCGGAAAATTGGTGATCGGCATTGACCGAGCGAGTTGTCTGCTCGTAAACAGCAAACCGGCTGGTAAATTTCGTATGTGTTGGGTTTGGTTTTTACAACGCGTCACAGCGTCAACGGCACGGATAGTTGCAAAAGGTGTAGGTGTCCTCAAAACTATCAGTGTTCTCACTATATTCGAATTTTCCAGATACAATGGTCAAAATTACTGTGATGTCCGCGTATGGTGAGGAAATTGGCAAAAGCAAAACCGCGATCATTAAATCAACCGAGAATCCAGTGTACGGCTCCAGTTACATGTTTCAGGTAAAAGGAGTATATGTTCAGGAGCATAATATTGCGGTGCACAAGTTTTTCGGTGCGTAATATTGCGGTGCCGAAATGGTGCACCACATTGTTTTTTGCGCGCAGGTTGCGCACAGCGAAGTGAACGTGGTGAGCGTGCTGGTGCAGGTGTACGGCTTCGCGGGCGTTTGGCGTCGACGAACGCTGATTGGCTGGCTGAGTCTCGGCCTGAACTGCACCAGTCGACCGGAGGAAGACCACTGGAAGGAGATGGTGGCCAGCATGGGAATCACGGTGTCGAAATGGCATGTGCTCATTGAGCCGTGAAACAGAGACAGTTTTGTATTATTGTGTGAACACTGTGAATTCAAATTGGAACACGGTGGACCAGAATTAGGGACATTCATTCGGCCCAGACATCATACATTGGCGAAAAAGCTGAATTTTTGCGCAGGTATACTTCAGAAATTGCAAATACCGATGTTGGTTTGGTTGAATTTAAAACGCAATTAAAAAACCGTGAAGAACGTTCTTTACTTTTAACCAAACATTCATCATCCAACTCACTGAAAAGGTTACGTTAAGGTTACGTAATTTCACAATTTTTTTTTTAAATTTTAGAGCACGTACCACATTTTAGGCTGCGTTCACCATTCAACGAATAATATGTGATTTCTAACCACACGAGAATGTGTCCTTAATTCTGGAGTACCCTGTACAGTTTGCCAAAGCTAGCCTAAGTAGCATACCGTGCGTTTGTTACACCCTCTATTTGGTCTCATGTGGGTTTTAATTTGCGAAAGTGAAATCTCAGAATGAACACGTTTTGATATCCTTTCAAGCTGTCGTACAAAAACATACTCAAAGCTTAACCAGATACGGTGTGTGATTGACTGGGGAACTTTGAATAAAACAACATTTGCGCTCAAATATAAGGTAAAATATAATTTATGTGCTTGGAATTTCAGATGCATTCCTTAACTTAGTTGTTGACAGACGCATTTATTCGATCACCCTGCGCAGGAAAATAATGCTAACGCTTGGTCATCATTCTTTTGATGATTTGTTTCTCCAATGAGTTAGAACAAGAATGTCAAAGGCAAACTCCTTTTATTTATTTTTACCAGTTCTGCGGTACTTCACCCTTCGAAAACTGAAGAAACTGAAATTGAAAAAAAAACATACGAAAAGAACCTGAAACTTTTTTCCGCATAATGAACTATCATATTCGGTTTCGAGACAATAACAATATTTCAGCTTTCCAGCAAACATGAGCGCCAGTAAAAAGTGTTGAGGCCTTTTTTGGTCGTCTTAAACACCATTCAGGCACCATCTCAAATGTCTTCACTTCAGCTATGTGTCCATTTTGAAAACTGATTATTGTCAGCAGTTTTGGACAAATGACAGCATTTTAGCGCCACGTTCGCACGTGAATCTGCTGCAAAATAGCGGGGTGGTCATCATTGGAGAGAGATTTGTGATTATAATGTAGTCAGACAAACGTTTCGGGAGGCAAGAACTGGATATGACGTGACATTATAATGCGACGTTAAAAAAACTTTTGAATTAAAACGCAGTTGAAAATACTCATACTAAATACTCATTCGAAGTGTCGTGTGCGTTTTTGTGGTTTCACCAGATTTACGTTTGCTCATTACTCATCAGTACGGTACGACAGACACCTCAGCTCAGTCTTTCAGCCTTTTGCCTTGAAACACATGTTTCCTTCTGGGACAGAACTGAACAGTCCTGGGAAAACAGACACTTCCTGGCCATTTCAGCGAAATCGCATTATATTGGCGAAAAAGACTACCTGTATGTTTCTTAACCATTGAAAATCACTTATTCGCTCTCGATTGGCAACTTTCTGAAACTTCGCAATGACATTCGCACTGTGATGGCAACAATGGCAACAATGTGATGTCAAACAACTGCGTCAGCTTTGCGGCCGGGAAGAACAGCTAGCGAAAGTTCACGAGCGGAACAGAACAGTCAAGAACACCCGTTCAGGATCAACTTACAAATTCAGCTTTGAAACCAAAATTGGTTGAAACCTGTAAACGTGAGACGACTGACTTTGATGGGCGGCTCGAAATTTTTTTCCCGCATTGCTGGAAAGACAGTCGCTCGTTCAGACACCCAGCCGCTGGAAACGCACATTTCGCGGTTCAAACGCTTATTACAACATGTGGCATTTTTTGCAAACGTTTTGACATTGGCAGTTTAGTTTTGCATCTGTTTCTTGCTGTTTACGATTGCTGAAATAAAAAATTTTTGCAGCTCTCTTTTGGAACTATCATTCTAACAGAAGATAAATTCTGCGTAATTTTACTTCATTTTTATCGCTTTTTCTCCTGCCGTTTGGTCGGGTGTTTGTTTTTTTGCTGGCTGCAGCGTTAGTTTTTCTTTTCATCAAACGGATCATAAACCGCAGAAAACGATTTTGATCTTCCGCCATCGAGTCTTTTATGAAAAAATGGCTTATTTCATTTTTTTGCAATATTTTAAGGTTTTTTTGAGTTATCAAAAGTTTAAACGGTGGTAAAATAAATGTCTTTTTTGAAAAACTCAGTTTTTGCCAAGCCGAAGACCAACAAACTCTAAAAAAACTTGAATATTCGCGGCTCCGTCAAAACAGCTCCAAAGAAAGGCGCACGACTAAATGTTTGTTGAGGAGTGTTCGAGCGGTTTTTCTACTACCATTTCCATTAGACGTTTCAAAACAAGAAAGCGAATAAATGATATTTTAGATCTCGATCATCTGGAACAAAGATTGAGCAGAATAAGAACTCGAAAACTGCTAAGACAACGGACGGACAAACATTGAAACACGACGATACAAACTTATCGCAGAAATCAGCGCAGTTTTCTGTCGAATCTGAACTGACTGAACATCGAACGCGACACCGCGAACCAACCACACGATGAACAAAGAAGACCAGTACAAAACGTTGCTGGAGTTCGAGAAGAAGTGGCACAAGCCGATCTGGGAGTTCATGGCGCACAAGATGGCCAACCGCGAGGAGCCCCCGCCGGAGAAGCCGATCAAGGAGCCCGTGTTTCGGCCGCGGTACGCGCGAAAGGGCGCGAAACCGGACGCCAACAACGCGCTGAACAAAATCAAACAGGTTCGCACAAAAACGAACCTCCCCACGCTTTTTATTCAGCAATTAGCCGAAAATCAATTCAATCACCAGAAGCAAAAACATACACTGAAACAGAGTCCATAGACTTTCGCTAGCGCGCGTCGTGCTTGCGCGGTTCAAGAGGGGGGGAGAGGGGACGACGGAAACACGGGGGACGGGGATTGCAGGCTCGGACCACACGGCACCCTCTGGCCCGTGACGTGCCTAATTTTTACAATCTGTATTTGTTACAGGTGACTGACGAACTGGTCGACCTCGAGTTCCTCGACATCAGCGAGGACGCGTGCGTGTTCACGCAGCTGCTCGCCGAGCAGTACAAGGTCAGACAAACGCTGAAGCAGAAAGTTGCGCTCCAAAAGTCTCCAATCACATGGAGAATAATGTTGCAATAGAACATGAATCTGATCTGATTGCAAGCCAGCCCCGGATACATTTCATTCTTCTTGCTGTAATTCCAAATTTTGCATGCTCTGTGCTCTGCGAAAACAGTGACAGGTTTAAACAAACGTACTGTACATGCGCGAATGCAGGTGAAGAAGATCACGTGCGTGTCGCGCGCCAGCAACAAGCACGCCTACCTGAACGCGCCCATCCTCAGCCTCGTCGAGCTCGACCTCACCGGCGACCAACAGTACGAGGAGCTCGCGAAGCTCGGTCCGTTCGACGTGATCGTACTGAAGGAGGTGCTCCATCAGATCCACAATCTCGACGCGTTCTTCGAGGTCGTTCGATCGATCCTGAAGCCGGAGGGCATCATATTCGCCGTGTGGCGGCCGCAGGCGCCGCCGTTGCCCGTGCCGAACGTCGCGATGGAGACGTGGCGAAAGTTAATGCCGTTGCGCGATGACGTCATTGCGTCCGCGGACGCGGTTGGTGCCGCGGGCAGTTTCTGTGTGTTGTTTTCCATTCGTAAGAAATCGTAATAACAGCAATAAAAAGCAACCGTGCGCCGGTAAAAACAGGTTGCTATTGTTTTTTTTCAGTTCGAAAAATGTTGCTATTCTATAACAGATTTATTCAAACATGTCGCACCCAAGTGATGTCATTTGTTCTAAAAAAACACCTGTTTGACGAGCAAACAAGCCACAATTGTGGTGACATTTCTCGTTTCTTTTTCGTGCGACTGGACCAACCAAAGCTGACAATCCGGCTTGCTGCGCATGACCAGCGCATAGCAAAGTGCACATGACGTCATCTCGATTCGACAGGTTTAAGAAAAAAACACTACGCTCTACTACGATGCAGGCCGGTCTGAAGATCGACGCGTACGCGGCCTCGATCCCGATCGTGACGCACCGCGACGACTGGGCGAAGATTCTGCTGTCGAATTGTCTGCCTGCGATCAGCCAGTGCGCCAAGTGCACGCCGGCGGCGGTGGCCGATTTCATCAGCAAGAAACCGACGGAGATGAAATTCGAGGAGCGCATCTTCATTTTCGTCTTCTGGCAGCCGGATGATGCTTGACGGTTCTTTTGTTTTTGTTTTCGTTTGTTGTGTTCATTTCGTTTTTTTGCTTGTGCACTGAGAAATCGTGACACGCCTCTCGAAATGGATTAATGCAGGGAACTCAATACAAGCTGTAGGAGAGGCAAACTTTTTGAGAATTTTTTGTCTTTGGCAAACTTTGTAAATTAAAATCGGAACATTTCGGAGCGCGCACCAAGATTCACCCACCGCAGAAACTCCCGGAAAATGTTTTCCGGTCACTTGCTACCGTATTACCCCCATTAAACCCCCCCCCCACCATTAATCCCCCCCACCAATAAGCCCCCACCCCCACCCCGACAAGTTTCCGAATAATCTCCCCACAAATAATCCCCCATGGGGGTTAATTGAAAACCTGTTTGAAACACATACCCAGCGAATTCAGTGGCTGAATGCAGTGACATTGGTGAAATTGTGCTACCAAAGGCCCCAAAGGGATGAGTTAATGGTAATTTCATTACAAAAGGCTGTTACAAAAGGAAATCTCTGTGAAAAGTAGAAGTTTCTGCGACTTTCTTGCCTGCCATGCAACGTATTTTTGCCATTTTTCAACAAACCCCCACCCCTAGAATTTGTTTGTAAATAACCCCTCCCCCCACCAATAATCCCCCCCCCCACCAATAAACCCCCACCCCTAAAAGTCGCTGACGTATTAATCCCCCATGGGGGTTTATTGGGGGTAATACGGTACATCGTATCAAACGTTGACCAATCAGCGTACATACAGCTCGATGAAGGCGACAAAAAGCGTCGCCGATGTTGCAGATGACCGTGGAAAACGTTTTTTTGGACCGGTGAATTCGGTATTCAGATTTCCATTTTACAGTTTGCCAACGACTTTGTCATGTTTCTGCGTGTACATTTGCATCTTACAGCGCGTGAACGTGGCTGGTAAAACTGTGTTTGCATGTTGCTGGCGTCAGGTCAGCAAGTTCATAATTGTAGCTAAGTTTCTCAAGGGACGGTTTCTCAGCTGCATAATGATTCGTGGTAAACAACCGTGACACACTTTTATCTTCTTTTTTTACATTTGTATTATGTTATTTTTGCGTTTTGTCGCAAGTTTTTCGCATTTTTTTGAATCTCTCTATATATTCTGTTCCGAAAAAGGTAGCACATAACTTTTATAATTACTTACAATGTACAGCATGGCCGAATAAATGAGGCAGTCCATCAAGGCGGGATTAGTCGCTGACTAGGAGTTGTCTTTTTCAAAAATGCCAACATAATTTCCAATCATGTGTGCAAGGGAGAAAGAATGAACAAAATAATACGGATAATCCATTAGTTTAAAAAAACGCGTCAAATTTGGCATACAATTTGGTTTCTGAACTTCTTTTTCTTTCATTCAAAATTCGCGCGCTCCTTGCACCCTGAAAAAAGCTGCCATGTTTAATCGGCTACACTGTATCATATTCCACTTTTTAAATGCGCAGAAAGCGCATTTTTCTTTAGTTGATTTGTGCTTCGAGCTATTTAAAAAGTTTAGCAAACATATTAACACACTCAATGGCAATAAAATGCTACAAGGTTGTTCTGGACACAACTGAGTGAAAAAAAACGGTCGAAAAAGCATGGCACACTGGGTGTTTTTTTGGCTGGAATGGCTGTACAAAGAACAAAAAGATTAAAAATGAATTAAGATAATTCAGGTAAACATTAAGGTCGCACTGACAAATTGTATTTTTTGCAAACAATTTCACGCCCTGTAAACGTCAATCAGTCAATTTACGACGCGTTCACAGTGCATTTCAAGCAGTGTACGTCAGTCAGTGCGCAGAGTTCAGGGGGGCGCCGTTCGTTACGCTTGATTTCAACAAGAGATCCAGTAATGCTTGAGTAATTTTTTGCCCCTTAATATTTTTTAAACTGATCAGTTGTCTGGCAACTTTGACGTTATTTTTGCATGGTGTTCTTAAACGCAAAACAGAACATTTTACGACGCGACGAATGTCATATCGCTCTTGGTGGCGATTACGAAAAAGCGTGTTGTCTGCTATTTTGCTCTGATTAAAAGAACTATTGTGTTAATTTGACTAAACTAACATATGTTTTTTTGCCTTTAATTCGATCAAAAATGAGCAAAAAATTATTGCGACGTATGCAGGCCTGCACTGATGACATTACAACTGTTATGTTGTCGGCGAAGCGAGATCATCCAAGTCAGTTTATGTTTGCAGCCATAAAAATTCCCATTTTAGTGCTGCTCGTTTCTCATAATTCGTTGGTTTAGCTCTGAACCGTTCTGGCGACCATGACTAGATCTATTCCCGTTCATGTTTTGGCTGCATTTTGTGCGGTTTCTTACATCAGAAAAGTCGACAGCTTCCAGCTGAGTAAGTACAAACAAACAACATTTGGAGTCAACAGAATGGTGAATAAATATTTTGACGAAACAAGTGTTTCACGCGGACAACATTCTGTTTGGTCAATACAGCTTTTTGAAGCATTTGTGAGGGTTATGCCCTTTTGGTTAACTCCGTTTTATTGTGATTTCAATCTGGCTTCGGTCAGACGGGCACTTAATAATGCGTTGAAAACAAAACTAACGAACTATTAGTCAGATGTGAATAATCAGAGTATGTAGTTTTTTGTTCTTATGTTTTTAAAACAAAGTTTAATTAATCGCACAGCAGCGCCGCCAACTGAAGAACAGATGAACAAGGTGAAACTGGCGGTTTGGAATCAGGGGGTGCACCGGCTGAACGTGGCCATCGAAGGCATCATAAAGGGCATGGCCTTGAAAACAGAGAAACAACTGGCAAAGCTGTGAGCGAGCAATTTCATTTTGAAACACCGGACTTGAACACCAAAAACGTTGACTGATCTTTTCAATGAGCATTCATTCATTTCTATCTTCATTTTATTGGGCAGACACCAAAATCAACACACGTTTTCCGAAGCGCTTGCACGATAAAATTGAACCGTGCTATTAATTGAGACTGAAAAACGTGTGTGTTTCCGTTTCTCTCGATGCACAAAGGTTATATGTTTCACACGTCATAACTTACAGATGTTTTTCGGAGCCAAATTTCCAAACGCATTTCAGTGAAGCGACGCAGTTGAGAGAATGCTTCAAAGCGGCTGACAGTCAACAGAAGCGGGCTGCGTGCGTTGCGGATGCGCTTGATACGCGAAATAAATCGATGAACCAAACGGATCACGATCGACACAATGAAACGTTTCCGACTAAACATGAAACAGTCAACAATGCGCCGAAATTCTTCCGAGATGGAATTTCAAGCGAAAAATTAGCACGCTGGCAGTACCTTTCCAGCGGCTACCGAGCGAAGAAAAAAATACGACTCGTTCACATGGAAAGAGAATAAAACGACGTGCCAACTACAATTCCGAATCGAACTGGTCGTTTTTAAATCCAAGAACTACTCGTGGAGATGCTGCTGAACGTCCGAGAATTCACCGAAGACGACTGACCAGTTTGCCGATTTCTCCGGCCAGCAGCAGCAGTTTGCCGGAAATATTGCAGCACGTCTTTGATTTAGTGCGGGTGGGTACATGTACAATTTTACGGTATTTCAAATCATGAATTGAACAACAAACCAGAAAGAGAAAGCGAAAAGCTCGGATATGTTGCTTGTTGCTTTTCGACTTTTCTAAGACCACTTATGACTTTCAGCTAGCTTGCTTTCAGGGCAAAAAATCGCGACCACGTCCTTGGCGCAGCAGTTTGGCTCGGTACACTCGATTGATGAAACTCGGACGCAGCCTGAACGAACCACTGACACATTTCACTGAGCCGATTGTGCAGCGTTTCCAGAGTAGCAAGCGATCAAGCGATGCCGTGCCGGCCGCGCTGATGAAACTGGCGCAAGTCAGCTGACAACTCGGTTGAACAGAACTCCAGACAGTGATTATTATCAATTATTTTGGCCTAGAGACTCAATGCGCGTAAAACGAGGTAAACAGTTTCATGCATGACACGGGAACTCAAAAATTGGTAAAGTGATCCGAGTTCCCTAAATAGGCCTGGGTCACTTAGGCTATTTCGAATTGACACATGAATGATTGAAACCAGTTTCCCTTCAACGTCTGCAAACGCGTTGAGTCGCAGAACCTACGTATATAAATAACTAAACAAACGATGTGCCGAATTCGAGAGAAAACTTTTGTCGTCTTTAGAACTCCAGTATACAGTACAAAACGCATATCACAGTTATATAGGCGAGAACTACCATTTTTACAAGTATGTTTACTCATGCGGTATAACGCACCATTTTCGGTTTCCGGCTAACACCCAAAAAGTTTCGTCATGTTTAATTAGCAAAAAAACTTTAAGGAACTCACCAAGTTGTCCCAGAAGCAGAACGTCTCCACCGATGTTCGAATATTGTCACCTCAATTTCTGAAATTGTCGCTTAACAATCCTGATTCTGTCGACGTTTTGTCACCAAATTTCTTACACCTGCTTGACGAAACCGATCCACTGTCAATGAAAGCAGTGATGGAGGTGTGTGTAATTGTCTGATTCAGTCTTTTTAGCTTTTCTTTGTTTCTGATATCGGTGAATTACGATACCCGTATTACCCCCAATAAACCCCCATGGGGGATTAATACGTCAGCGACTTTTAGGGGTGGGGGTTTATTGGTGGGGGGATTATTGGTGGGGGGGTTTATTTACAAAAAATTCTAGGGGTGGGGTTTTGTTGAAAAATGGCAAAAATACCTTGCATGGCAGGCAAGAAAGTCGCAGAAACTTCTACTTTTCACAGAGATTTCTTTTTGTAACAGCCTTTTGTAATGAAATTACCATTAACTCATCCATTTGGGGCCTTTGGTAGCACAATTTCACCAATGTCACTGCATTCAGCCACTGAATTCGCTGGGTATGTGTTTCAAACAGGTTTCCAATTAACCCCCATGGGGGATTATTTGTGGGGGGGGGGGTTTATTTGGAAACAGGTCGGGGGTGGGGGTTTATTGGTGGGGGGGATTAATGGTGGGGGGGGGGTTTAATGGAGGTAATACGGTATATACCGGATTCGGTCTTAATACGATTAGATTCAGTAGGTGGGTACCGTCTGCTACTGTTGGTTTACTGTTGACTGTGCAGGCGGTTGAAATGGACGACCAAGAAAAGGACGCCTGGATGAACTTGATAATGGACGGTACAGGTGCGGCCGAAACGATCGGCAGCGTTCTGCAGTGGATCGATTCCAATGTGACGAGAAACAGCAGCGAAATCGAACGTTTCGTTAAGGTGGAGTAGTTCTTCAAGTTTTTTTTCTTCCACAACGTTGAAATAAAGAAACTTGTGGTAACACGAAAAAACGTGACGCATGTGCGTTTTTAGACATTTCGGGTGTTTTTGCTGTCTGCCCATCTGAAAGATCTGCAATGACAGCCGACACACAGGCGCAACTTCGGCTGTTGGAACACTGGGAACGGTTCGCGGAGTTGCTGACGACCGCACAGAAACGTGAACTGAGCGAAACCGGCTTCACGATCAATGACGACTGGCAGATGGACTTCATCTACGGCGGCCCGTACAACGAGGGCGCGCACAACATCACCGACGGGCGACACGCCGCCTACAGACGGCTGAGCAGACGCGAAAAAGAACGCTACTTGGAAGACAACGTTAGTCCGTTCCGCAGCATATGTACGTAGGTAGTCGAACTCAATAACATATCCAACTAGCTGACTGATTGGTGGTCACGTGATGCATGGATTCTATTCTAACCAAACTCCGCCTCCACACAGCAATCCCTGCAGAGAATCCAGGCACCAACCAATCAACCGTCAGCTAGTTGGAGGGAGATGTTCTAGAGTCCGACTGTACAATGTTGAAAAGGTACGAAAGTGGGCGGGACGCGCGGACGCCATGCGCTCGTGGCATCGACGATTGAAACAGCCACCGGACTTCAGTCGCACCCTGCAGCCGTTCGCCTTTTCGCCGGCCGTTTTATCGCCAGCCGTGTTTGGACCGCTCACGTTGGCACCGAACGCATTCAGGTTGGTGGAGTGCCTCTGTGTGTGGCCGTGTGCATTTTTTTCTTCAACACATAGTTTTTTTGTCTAATATTGCACACACGAAATCTCGAGTGAATCACAGGCAAACTGTGTGTCGCCAAGTGAAGTAATAAAACAAAAATATTATCTCGAGTTTTTGTTTGATTTTAATTTAGGAACCAAGAATACAGTCTTTCAGAAGTCTTCTTTTTTTTGGTATGTGCATGACTTTTAAAATGCAGTGCCAAACTCCCAATTTTAGCCCATTAATACTGTCACCATTTGCATTCTCACCTGCCACTCTTTCCCCACTCGTTGGTACTCCCGCGATTTTGTCGCCATTTGTGCTGTCGCCAAACACTTTGTCGCCAAAACTATTGGGGAGTCTGGTAGGTTTTTTAGTTTTCGGTTCGGGTTTTTTTGTCATCACTGTAAAAAAACTAATCATGCAAACTAGTCAACAAACGTTATTATACTCCGCATGTAGACCACATTACGTTGACTTTTTTGTTATAGTGTAATACAGCAGCACAGAACTGACCTGACCAGTCATTAGGTCACCCAAAATATGGACCTTTCTTCAGCCTGAAAACAGTGACAAAAAAACATGTTCACAGAAGTCTTGTTTGCAAGTGAATCCAGCAAAAAATATTTTCCCCCACAGTATGTGCGCACAATATACATATTTCTTTAAACCTGTCACTTTTTGGCGGAATTATGGGCCCGAAAAACGTTGACCTTTTCTGACTCGGTGGCGTTCTTTCTTCTTTCGAAGGGCCTTTCGCCTTTGGTCTTTCCTTCTTTCGCGGGTTCTCTTATTTTGCTACAAAGATGACAGGTTTAAAAAACATACAGTATGTGTTTTGTTGTTGTTGACCTTTTGTTGACCACAGTTGACTGATTTTGTTTCTCAGGTCCTATCACCGAACATGCTGTCGCCATTAATTCTGAGTCCGCTCTGCCTCTACCCGGCAATCCTCTCTCCGATCGCCTTGGCCCCGCTCGTGTTGTCGCCTAGTTTGCTGTCTCCGTCTGTTTTGTCGCCCATTGCGATGTCACCTCCGATTTTGTCACCTCCCAAACTTAGTCCACTGGTGCTTAGTCCTGTAGTGCTGTCAAAGAAGAGGAAACGATAACGATGATAACAATCAAGTGTAACTGATTTACAAGTTATTTATTGTAATTTGAATATAGCTATTGCTTATTTTGGAGATTCACAATACTATGTTTGCGTTGGCCGAATAAATAAGGCAGTCCTTGACTCTCTATCAAGGCGGGATTCGTCGCGCACTTGGAGTTGTCTTTTTCAAGAATGCCAAAATAATTGCCAATCGTGTGTGCAAATGAGAAATAATGAACAGAATAGCAGGAAGGATTAATTGCTTTAAAAAGCACGTCAAATTTGACCCACAATTGGGTTTCTGAACGTTATTTTTTTCTCATTCAAATTTCGCGCGCTGCTTGCACCCTGAAAAAAGCTGCCATGTTTCCTGCCAGCTTCCAACCGGTTTTTTTTATTTTCGGCGTAAAAAACGGGTAAAAAACCGGTTTGTTTTCATGAAAAAACGGTCTCTTTCCGTGCCGTCCTAACGAATAACAGAGCAAAACACAAAAACAAAACGCGCGACCGAAAACAAACAACCTGTGTTTCTGTGCTTTGTTTTTATGGCCACGCATTGTTTTTAGTCATTCCGGTGATTATTGTGCGCATTGTGTTGGTGTTATTTGGTGATTACAAATGGAATGCGAATCATTGTCTCGGCGAAATGCAATCATCGGTGTCAATCTTTTGTAAATAACCCCCCCCCCCACCAATAATCCCCCCCCCCCACCAATAAACCCCCACCCCTAAAAGTCGCTGACGTATTAATCCCCCATGGGGGTTTATTGGAGGTAATACGGTAGTATCAGTCGGTGATTTCTTTATTCAGAATCCCAGTTGACTGAAAAAGACACCGTCCTTCACAATTAACCTGCGAGAGAAATCAGTTCAACACCGCCAAAGTAACCATGTAGCCAATGGTTGGTCAACAGTTTGTTGATCTGTCTGTGACTTGCTCATCTTTTGCTGTGTATTGTGGTCCATGCGTTTTGATTGATTGATTCACTGGTGCCTTTGACGCTGTGCGTACGCTAAGATGAATTTTTTGGGTGCCAAATCACGCGTGTGATAATGAAAAAAATCACGCCTTAGCACGGTGCTTTTACGTTCACACATTTACGTTTATTTTTTATTTACATTTGCTCGCTAACCGAAACCGATAAATCTTGCAGTATAACTCTAAATTGTGGGCAATCAGCTGATTGGTTGGTGATCACATAATGCATGCTTTTTGTGGTAACTTGCAATGGTAACTTTCTTGTGGGTGCCTGTCGTGCTACATACCTGGTACATATACATGGTGCTCTGGATTGAAAATTATTACGAAAAAACTTCGACCGACACATAAAATCATTTTTTTGTGATGCACATTGGATTTTTATTTGCGGAACTGAACGCACAATCGTCACTAAATAATAATGTGAGTTGCGACAACAAATACAGGCAAAGGCGCTTGTTTTTTTGCGGCACAACGCACCATTTTTGATGAATGTCGCTTTCAGTTTGGGCAAACAAACCGTCAAACAGTTGCTGCTCATGCAGCTATTATCATCTGGAATCATGTGAACTGAGATACCGCACCGTAGTGTGGTTTAAGAATTTTTGAAGACACTGAAAAACAAGCGTTTTATTAGCAGGACACCGAGAAACGATGCAACAACACTTGCATGTCAATCAACATTCTCTGATTAAGTGTTGACCGTTTTCTCTTGCCAGCTTTGTTTTGTTTTTCAGCGTGAATAAAAAAACACACACACAACACAGAAAGTTTCAAAACTCATGAAACACAGTTCGATTCATTGTCATGTCAGCCCATGCCGAAACTGGACAACCGGAGCGCTTTTTTGAACGGCGGGTCTTCGAACGAAATTCCGTCACGACGAACGATGCGCGCGAGCATGCCACTACGGTAGTTGCCGCTGAACTTTTCTGCAGAAAATATAGTTTCGTACTATCATGCGGATGCGCGAGCGAGCGCAGCGAGCGGAGAGCGCATCACGCATTATATGGCTGAATATTCCCTCGCGCGCTTTTTTCAAATTTGCTCGCTGCCTCCAGCGAGCATAGTATAAGCCACAAACTTGGTTCTGTGCACACGAAACGAACACCCAAAGTTGTGCTTGGAGCCGCGAAAAAATTTTCATCGAACAACTTTTCATACGCTGTAGACACGAAAAACCTATTCTGAAAACAGTGTTACTTATTTCCCTTTGTATTTTTTTTTTCAGTAGTGTAATCATATGTGTTCGCACCTACATTTCTTAACTGAAGTCGTCTCACAATAGAACAAAAATGTTTCCTGGGGTAAAATCATCCGGAGATTTTGAGAAATTAGTCCATTTTTTACCCAGACCCTGTTTTTGGGTAAAAATTGGGCATTTTTAAAAGTTCGGAGGGTTTTCACCTGGTTTCAAGTGTTCGCACCTGCATTTCTTAACTGAAGTCGTCTCACAATAGAACAAAAATGTTTCCTGGGGTAAAATCATCCGGAGATTTTGAGAAGTTGATCCATTTTTTACCCAGACCCTGTTTCTGGGTAAAAATTGGGCATTTTTAAAAGTTCGGAGGGTTTTCACCTGGTTTTAAGTGTTCGCCCTTTCAATTTTTAGCTGGGACACTTTCACAGTCGAACAAAAATTTTTCCTAGGGTAATTTCATCCGTATTTTTTGAAAATTTAGTTTAATTTTTTTTGCCCGGGCATTTTTTGTGTCAAAATTGTGCATTTTTTAAAGTTGGTAGCATTTTGACTGGGTGTCAGTTTTTCACTCTTACAAATTTTGTCTGAGCTACGAAAAATAGGAGAAATGTTTAGTCCGTAGGAATTCAATACGCTGATCACGGATTTTGGGTTAGTTTTCTTACGTGAGCAACTCTAGATGCTGAATCGTGACGATTTCGGGCGAATCGGCCGTGGAAATCGGCGAAATCGGTCCAAGAACGAAAAACAAGAAAAGGGTGTTTTCCAGGGTAATTCAATGCGCTGATCACGAATTTTGAGTTAGTTTTTTTACGTGAGCAACTCTAGATGCTGAATCGGGACGATTTCGGGCGAATCGGCCGTGGAAGTTGGCGAAATCGGTCCAGGAACGAAAAACAAGAAAAAGGTGTTTTCCAGGGTAATTCAATCCGCTGATCACGAATTTTGGGTTAGTTTTCTTATGTGAGCAACTCTAGATGCTGAATCGTGACGATTTCGGGCGAATCGGCCGTGGAAATTGGCGAAATCGGTCCAGGAACGAAAAACAAGAAAAGGGCGTTTTCCAGGGTAATTCAATGCGCTGATCACGAATTTTGGGTTAGTTTTCTTACGTGAGCAACTCTAGATGCTGAATCGTGACGATTTCGGGCAAATCGGCCGTGGAAGTTGGCGAAATCGGTCCAGAAACGAAAAACAAGAAAAAGGTGTTTCCCAGGGTAATTCAATGCGCTGATTACGGATTTTGGATTAGTTTTATTATGTGAGCAACTCTAGATGTTGAATCGTGACGATTTCGGGCGAATCGGCCGTGGAAGTTGGCGAAATCGGTCCAGGAACGAAAAACAAGAAAAGGGTGTTTTCCAGGGTAATTTAATGCTCTGATCACAAATTTTGGGTTAGTTTTCTTACGTGAGCAACTCTAGATGCTGAATCGTGACGATTTCGGGCGAATCGGCCGTGGAAATTGGCGAAGCGGTCCAGGAACGAAAAACAAGAAAAGGGTGTTTTCCAGGGTAATTCAATGCGCTGATCACGAATTTTGGGTTAGTTTTTTGACGTGACCACGTGACCAACTCTAGACGCTGAATCGTGACGATTTCGGGCGAATCGGCCGTGGAAGTTGGCGAAATCGGTCCAGAAACAAAAAACAAGAATAAAGTGTTTTCTAGGGCAATTCAATGCGCTGATCACGGATTTTGGGTTAGTTTTTTATGTGAGCAACTCTAGATACTGAATTGTGACGATTTCGGGCGAACCGCAGTGAAAATTAGCGAAATCGGACCAAATGCAAAAAACTGTGTTGTCCATGGTAATTCATTGCGCCGATCACGGCTTTTGGGTCAGTTTTCTTATGTGAGCAATTCTAGATACTGAATCGTGACGATGTCGGACGAATCGGCCGTAGAAATAGCATAGGCGAAATTGGCCCAAAAAGCGAAAAATGAAAACTGAGGTATCCGGGGTTTAGAAGAATGTGTGACCAACGAGATGTGAATTTGGTTCGACCTTCGGGACTTATTTAAAAGTCAGAATATTATCTAAAAATGCGGGAGACGCATATAAAAGTAGGAATATGGCTTTGTGTAAGCAGTGAGAGACTTGGCTCGACAACTCTTTTCAAGTCTCTGATGTGGTACACACGGATACAAGTACATAAGAGCCATATTTTTGCGCCGTTTATTCACTATTTCGGTTGCACATGTACTTTGTAGACAATTAAAACTTCAACATTTGCGGTATTTCGGGCATTTAGCGACCACTAAAACCACTAACATAACGATCAAACTTCAGATCGCTGATACTGGTTTGCCCAGGACAAAGTGTATAGCAGAGGCATTAGGGAACGCAAGGTCTTTTTCTGTGGCAAAGGCAAAGACTCACGGGATCGACAGTTTATCCTGCCACTAGAGTTTGGTAAAAAGGCTGAAAATCAACGGAAGACAACACCTTTTTGGCACTGATGCTGGTGTGTACACAGCGATGCGTACGTTAGTAACGATAAAACCACATGTTTTGCAGTCTCTGTTTTTTTGTTTTTGCAAAGAATTTACAGATTCTTGATTTACGGAAGTTCTGCACATAATTTGCCACCCTCGTGGCCTGGTGGTAGTGCGTTAGACTGCAGTCTGTGCGCTCGGGGGATTGAACCCCGCCGAGGGGTGTATAGGCACTTAATGACAGAGAAAACTCGATGGGCGCCCTACTCAATGGCGTTCTGTACGCTTCTCTGGGTTAGCCCTGGCTAAAAACATCGCCTAAAAATCACAACAACAACAACAACGACAACAGAATTTCGCACATGATGTGATTTCGGACTAAACTGGAAAGGACAGTTAAAAAATAATTTTAAAACTGTTTTACACTTTTCAGTAAAACAAACGCGGCGCAAAAATATAGCTTTTATGTACTTGTATCCGTGTGTACCACATCAGAGACTTGAAAAGAGTTGTCGAGCCAAGTCTCTCACTGCTTACACAAAGCCATATTCCTACTTTTATATGCGTCTCCCGCATTTTTAGATAATTTTCGAATGTCCAGCCTAGTGGCACATCTGAGTCAGTCGACAATGAGCAAACGGGGCTACTAAAACGGCGACTAAAACAGCCACTAACATAGCCCACACGTATTACTCTAAATAAACGCGTTTTGTTTCGTCGTTTCAGTAGTCTTGTTTTTTTTCAATGTCGGTGTGGTGAACTTCGGACGTGCTGCAGCCTGCAGGAAACGAAAACAAACAAACAAAACACAGCGCACTCACTGACTGATTGTCGCTTCACGAGTTTATGTGCACCATCGACGGCTAGGTCGTTGTCAATCTCGACGCTCTCCGCTGAGAGATTAGCGATAAGAATCAGCAATAATGCTAGCGAGTAGCATTGATGAACGCACCGCGACCGCATGGTTTGGCTGTCTTTCACCAGAGTAAAATTGCAGGGGTATTATTATGCAGGAGATTCCTGAGTTGCAGCCTTTTGTACCCTGAGTAACCTGTTTAGGGAGGGAATTTTTCCTTCAACGATCCCCTGAATGTGTATACCTGCAATTTTCCTCAGTTTGTCGTATGTCGTTTGCCTAGTTTCTCATTCACTTTTCTGCACACCAGTGGGCTTAATCCGAGTTTCATTACACGAAACGGTTGACTTATCAAACTGAATACATACATATACGGTATTTTGAAATGAGCTTTCATAGCGATTACACCACAAACTGAACGCAACAAAAATGCATCTATTCTCAAACTACTGATGCCGCTACATTTCATGCACGTTCAATAACATGTCATTCATTGTGAATGCGCTGACGATTTTTGAATCGTTTTCACGCGGCGTCTGACTTCATCAACATTTCGACGTCATTTTCCATGTAATTACATTCTGCTCTTAACTCTTTGAAGTAAAATACGTAAATAACACCATTATTATGTGCGCCACATCAAGAAAAGCACATACCAAAATACTGTAGTGTAAATGACATTGTTATTATTCATATCCGACAACAAGACATGGTAACAACTCTCCTACATAAAAACAAAGGAATCATAGACTTTTCACAATACTGTACAACTGAGTGAAGCATATGCTTGTACACAACATCTGAAGAAACATTAAAAAATTCAAGAGCAAAATCAGATCTGTACCTGCATGTACACAATGTGTATGTCGAACACCACTCAACCTGATTTCTCAAATCCTCGAAATTTCAAAAAACATTTAAAAAATGGGCCCGCGATGTCTATGCCGAGCGCATGCTGCGTGCCAGACGTGACATGGCGTACATTGCTGCTGCCTGCTGGTCGTTCGCCGGTGGCTCAGTTGCCTTTTTGAAATCGATGAAATTCATTAACCAAGACCATCCGACACTGGCAGCTTCGTTGTTCGACGTCGAGGAACGCTCTGCAAAGAAGCACATCTCTGTAAAATTATACTGCATTTTGCATTCATCGTTGAACACAACACACACAACATTTCGCGCTGTTTTGCAGCATGGTACGGTGTATGAGTATGACCGATTAAACATGACAGTTTTTTTTTCAGGGTAGTGCAAAGAGTGCGGGAAATTTAAATGAGAAAAAAGAACGTGCAAAACAGAACCCCTTTAAATTAGGCATAGTCGGGACTCGGGAACTGGATAATTTAGGGCATTAGCTCATTGGCTGGTATGTGACCTGATTGCATGGGCGGTTGCGTGAAATGTTGCGTGTTGTTTTTGGATTGTTGAACAAGAAAAAAACACAGAAACTTACTTTGAAGCACAAACTGTTGCAACTCAGCAGTTATTTCTGGCGTTAACAACACGACGACAAGAACGGTTTGAAGATAATTCAACATAATTTTACTCATGTTCCATAAAAAACATATCACAACGTGACAGCAGAAGCAAATGTTTCGTTCCGTATCGAAAACTACTCCATAAACAGTATAAATTTTAAGTATAAGAAACCGGCTGATTGGTTGGTCATCACGTGATGCATGGACAGGGCAGGACAGACTCCGCCCCCACAGTAATGCCTGCACAGAAAGCATGCATCACGTGATCACCAACCAATTACGTAGCTGGTTGCCCATAATTTAGAGTTCGATTGTAAATGCAAACGAAAATTTTTTTCCACTCACCACAAGCACCATATCAGCAGCGTTTTCTCAAGAAGAAGAAGAACCACTTCAACAGAAGTTTGTATCAAAGTTTGTGTAATCCAAAGTGTGTGCAAAAAAACCTCTGTGGGTTTGAGATCCGAGCATTCAGCAACAACTGTGTGCGCATTATGGTGCGTTCCAGTTTTTTTTTCTAATCTCAAGGTGGCCTCAACCGTGGGTTGCGGTGCATCTCCCTCGAGCGGACCCAATTCAAATCATCCAGGCAAGCGCGCGCCGCTGAATGCAAATGCAAATGTAATATGTGAAACAAAAAAAAACATTCGACGACGAACAAAACTAAACTCATCGTCTGGAGCGATGAATATCCATTTCTGGTGTGGCCCTGGCTGTTCAATTAACGGCAGTATGTGTCATTTATTTTTTATGCAACAACAAATGCTAAATAGGAAACAAGCAAACAAACAGTGTGCACGCAAAAATACAGAATGCCAATGTGTTTGTATCAACACAAAAACGCAATATGTAAACGTGTGCGCGGTTTTCAGACAAAAAAAACCACATGCAATTGTATTATTGCCATTACGCAAAATGATCATAGTTTGCAATACAATCGTCATCGGCGTCCATATTCGAAGCTCATTTTGCTCAGCAGAAACTTTTGTATTCTTTCTTTGCGCTTCGAATCTGATCTTCGTGGTCGAAACAGCAAAATGTCGCCGTCGAACGCGGACTTTTCAGCGCCATTATTCCTTCCAGCACTGCCAAAAAAGGACAAAAATCATGATCGATTGCGAATCATGTGAATCTTCGGGAATGTGGGACTCAATTTGCAATTTCAAATTTAGACACCCAGAAAAAATTGGACATTTCCGTGTTGGTTGGCGTTGGTTTAAATTCTGTAAAGTCCGAAAACATTGGTTGGTTGTAAGAACACAGCACGTGCTATTGTAATAATATCGTATGCGTGCCTGTGGTTGAGTGTTTTTTTATTGAGTGTTGATTGTGCAAGGTGACAATAATATTTATCTTTGGTTGAGAGACTCAATGCTCGCATAGATCGGTAAACAGTTTCATGCTTGACGTGGGAATTCAAAATTGGTAAAGTGATCCGAGTCTCCTAAATAGGACCGGGTCATTTTAGCGGCATTCATGAAGCAGTGTTCAGTGACGCGTAGCTGTGTAGAAACGAAACATAGCCATAGCTACGCGGGAATTAAATACTGCTCCATGAATGCCCATTTAGGCTATTTTGAGTTGCCACATAAACAATGAAACTAGTTTCCGTTTACGTCGGCAAACGCATTGAGTCGCAGAACCGAAAAAATCAATAACACGCTATAACAGAGTGCCTGTGACTTTAGCGGGCTCTCCATCAACTGAGATTTTTAACGTAACAAACCGGTCGAATGACTGCCACTGACGGCGTGGTTGATAGAAATAAGCGCCGATGTATTTGCGCTTCGACATCAGCATCTTGTCGCTTTCTGAACTCGACATTAACAATAGCAAACGGCTGGTGAATAGCAACAGCAGCGTGCAGCTGTGTATCGGTGGCATTTTGGACAGGCTGTAGAAAGAAAAACTGAAAACAGTCACCTTCAGCCACGAAGAAGCTGTAACATTTGTAAATCTTGTGCACTGGAAAATAAGAAAGAACCTGTGCGCCAACTGTCACCAACAACAAAAAGCGTACGACGCCCACCGGAGAAACGGCATTGGCGCAGCTTGGCGCAGTGTAACGCAGCATGTCACAGAAAAAGGATGGTACAAAATGGCACTGAAATACATATTCATACAGCGTGTTAGAACAAAAATGCATGGGTAGAAACGTTGGAATACGGTATACGCTACGGTATACGGTAGAACGATATTTGCGAATCAGAAATCCTAGTATTTGCCTGGTATCACGTTGCATGCATCTTTTCCTTCTTGTGCACAGCAGCGATGAACAAAAGTTTTTTTGTGTGGTGTGACTGAATTCAACCAGAGTCATCTACCAAATTGAAAACCGTGTTTTCTTCCCAAAATCATTTTACGAAAGAAACAACTCGCCGCTATAAAAACACTTTGGTCACTTATTCCGCCGGTAACGAGTTTCGTACATCGTGTAGATCGTTTCGAAACGACGGGTTCTGTTTTGCTGATTTGCCTCGAACTGGGCGTCCTTTGAAGAACAAACAGCCCGCTTCTTCGAAACGATCCGCGATGTTCAACAATCGTTGCCGGCGGAATGAGTGACCGAAATGTGTTTTCATAGCGGCAAGTTGTTTCTTTCGCAACAGTATTTCGAAATGAAAACACGGTTTTTAGTTAGCAGACGACTCATGTTGAATTCAGTCACACCACACCAAAAAACCTGTCTGAACGTCGCTGCTGTGCACAAAAAACAAAAGATACATGCAACGTGATGTCTCACGTGCGGCCAGACCAACACCAGGATTTTTGTTTTTTTGGCTTCGCCCTTGTTACACAGCGCCCGTTGGTAGGAGTGTGCGGAAATTTTGCACATCATTAAGTTATTCTTTGATTAACATTTCTTGAATTTTTTTTATCTAAGTCGGTTCCTTTGTTGGCGAGATATGACTTGTCAAATGGTGGTACACTATTAGCTTTCTTATTAAACGTGTCCCAATATGCGTTTGCACGCACGCACAGATAGAGAAAATGTTTCATGGCTGCGCGGAAATTTGAAATCAACAAAATTTAACGTTTTCTCACGGCAGATTTGTGCCAGAAATTGAGAAAAAACTAATCAGAATCTTTTATCACCACATAAAGTTGGTTTATTTCACATAAGAACTACGTTCGGCCGCGAAACAGTTTTTCAGCTGTGCGGCTTTTCCACACTCATTCAACATTACTCCAC